>JACEFZ010023812.1:0-226140 GCA_014155875.1 Cepaea nemoralis
CTCACCTCATCACAAAATATGGATTCCTAAGAAAAAGATACAAGAAGCAAAATACGTCACCAGAGGAAACACTCTGGTGTGATAATAGAAAAAGAGGCGAAGCGCAAAAAATTTGTAAGAGCAAATAGGCATAGGACCAAGTCACTGCAACTACAGAAACAACACGAGACAATTTGAAGTTCTATCAGGAAAGACCAGAAGCAGTTTATAATAGTACTTGTAATAAAATAGAGCAACTCGTGTTGCAAAGAAAAGATGTAGACTTGTTTATAAAAGAAATCAGACAACTAGCAGGCGAATTGAGACCTTCACAACATGTAATAGATGAAAGGAATGGCGACGCAATAAAATAAAGCAACGATATACTAAAACGATGGAAGGACTACTGTGGATGAATGTACGAAGACACCCTATTGAGCTCAGATAATACACTAGAAGGTGTAGAGAAAGAAATAAACATAATCTTTATTAGAGGAAGTACTATAAGCAAAACAATGACTGACAAAAGGGAAGTCATCAGGCTGTGACCATATACATGGGAACTAATCCAGACAGGAGAGAGAGAGAGAGAGAGAGAGAGAGAGAGAGAGAGAGAGAGAGAGATAGAGAGAGAGAGAGAGAGAGAGAGAGAGAGAGAGAGAGAGAGAGAGAGAGAGAGAGAGAGAGAGAGAGAGAACAGCGCTAGTTGACAAATAGCATGGAAGATGACAATCAACATTTCTATACTGTTGACAAGAAATGTAAAACCGTACATCAGTTATAGAACCATGACACTGACAGGTTAAGTCATGCTAGTAATACCCTCTTGCGCATTATCATGAAGGGAATTGGAATAAAATTAGATTATGAATTAAGGCAGCACGGGCAGGTTTCATACTGGGCAAGGAGCCAGTGATATTCATCACGAGAACGATTTTTGAGAAATTCAGAGAGTACGATGCAGATCTTAACGCTTGAATCATAGAGCATTCGACAGTGTTCAACATAAGAAATTGTGGAATAGCATGAGTGATTACGTGTTTGCAGCACATTTGTTTTATTCTATACAGGTATGACATAATGGTCAATAAAGAACTGTCAGAATTGCCAGCTTCTTTTAAGGTGCAAACGAGAGGAGAAAAGTGCTACATTCTCTCTCTCTCTCTCTCTCTCTCTCTCTCTCTCCCTCTCTCTCTCTCTCTCTCTCTCTCTCTCTCTCTCTCTCTCCCCCCCCCCCCCCCAACCCCCGTTAGCTATTCAACATATGCAAAACAATGTAATGAGAAATGTCAAGATGATGACCTCAGAGATTGTGTTGATCCACTTATAATTGATGAAAGGGACCCAAAGTGTTTCCAAGGCACCACGGCCGGGATCTATGGGGAGACTGGGAAAAATGAGCCATGGGATGAATGGAACCACCCCCTCTCTGGCCCCTGGCTTGTGATGCAATGCAAGTGAAACCATATGAGTTTTGTTTCCACAGTCAAACATAGTCCGAATTTGTCATTTGCCTCGACTTCCCGCACAGTCGTTCCCAACGCGAAAGTTGAAAAATTTTCTGCACTAAAGTTTCTTTTTCCATTTCCAGACACCATCGTAAGGGGGGGGGGGGGTCAGACGCATAGTCAGGAAATCAGAAGGTAAATTACGTTAATATCTTTATTTACTTGTTATTTAGAGTTCATATAAAAAATATAGCATATAAAAATAGTTAAGATGTAAGAGACTTTATGGCTGAATAGTTTAATACATTGATGGGGAGAAATGGACCGGTTCATTTCTCCCCATGGTTCATTTCTCCCCATAGAAGAAATTGACAAGACAGTCTGTGTTTTAAAAGTGTTGAAGATTGCATCGAATAATCAGCATTAATTGCATTCTTTTTAATACTGGGGTCTTAATCTAGACCAATAAAACTGTTAACAATTTGATTTCAGTGTATTTATTAAAGATGCACGCCATTCGTGCTATGATCAGTATTTCTTTGCAAATGATAGGCCTACCATTCTAATGTATATGATATTCTTGTCACTCTTTGTTTCAGATGCCAAGCTTTGTCATCAGAAACACCAACAAGGGTCTCGTTACGAGAGGAACGTATTAGAAGAACTGTTAATGAGCGTGAAAAATAGACATGAAAAAGTGAGGAAGGCTGGCAAGGAGTACGGCATTGCTGCTCGCTCTACCCTCAATAACAATCTTACGAAAACAGAGAGAGGAATGGTCTGCCTACTAGACTCGTACCAAATTAATAGGCATAGCCTTGTTTTCACAGCTAAGCAAGAGGCGGATTTTGCTAGTTACTGCAGAAGATTGTGCTAAAATGTTCCATGGACTCACAACTAAAGCGTTCGTATTTTGGCGTAAAAGGAGTCGAGATGCGAAGTCAATAACTTGCACGATCCTGTAACCTTGGATGAGCAAATGAGGGCAGGGAATGACTGGCTTTGTGGATTTTTGCGACGGAATCCCGAGCTGACCATAAGGCAACCTAGGCAACATCTCTGGCTAGAGCTACAGCGTTCAACAAGCATATTATTTGCACTTCTTCACATTGTCGAGAACCATACAAAACATTAATGTGAGTGGAGCTTCAAATCTACAATTTGAATGAGTCGGTCTGCCACTGTACAGAAAGTGCCAAAATAATTGCCCCACTAGGAGTGAATCAAATAGGCCAGGTGACATCCAGAGAAAGAGGGAACTGGTCACATAAATCTGTTGCAATGGTGTCAGCTGCGGGTTACATTATCCCTCCATCTCTTGTGTTTCCCAGAAAAAAATTTTATAAGAATTTTATGCTTGCTGGAGCACCTGAACGGTTCCCTTGGCCTTTGGATGATCAGGTTGGATGAACCCTTGATAATTTCGTCAAAGTTATAATCACTTCATTAAGCATTCAAGACCTTCCAAAGACTTCCCTTTGATTTTGATCTTGGACAATCAACGATTCCACATTTCATTTGAATCCACGTGAACTGTTGCAAGACAAACAACATCATTGATCACGTTGCCACCACACACCTCATCTAAAACTCAGCCCTTGGACCGTTCACGTTTTTGGACCCATGAAGTTGGTCTACAACATGCGTGTGATTCATGGATATGCAAAAATGTTGGTGACACCATGACATCTATCAATTGCAAATCTAGGCGGCCACGCTTTTCTTAAAGGAGCAACTCCCATTAACATTCAATCAGGCTTGCAGTGTCAGTATTTTGCCCTTTAAAGAAGATGTGTTTTTACAGAGATGATTTAAAATGCCTTCAGAAATAACGAACAGGCCCACACAGAGGACAGTGAAAATGCCACTTTAGAAAGCAATAACAGACAGGATCAGCATCTCCCATTGGGTACCAGCACAGAGAGCGACCGCACAAGAATTTCATGAAAATCAGAAAGAGTTAATGTTTGGCAACCTTGTAGATGACTTGCAGGAAATCTCAGGGTAGTATTCACATAAAGCTACTTCTTCCTTTACTTCGCCTCATGTTTTCAGAGGACTACCAAAAGCTGGTCCGCGAAAAAGATTCAAATAATATGAGGAAAAGAGGAAAAACTATGCTGGCTACTTCTAACGCCAGAAATGGATCGAATTAGGGAAAGAGCGGTGATGAAAGAAAAGGCAGCAAAAGTTCCACCCAAAAAGGCAAAGAGACAGCTGCTGAAAGAACTTGATGTTGATTCAGATCCAGAAACTGACATTTCGTTTTGTGATGACACAGATTCTGATGTTTCATTTGGTGAAAATGAGGATGTGTACGGTTAGCTTGACTGGTGTGTGTGAGGTTTTTGAAGGCCAGTGTGTGTTATGTGAATATGGAACAAAGAAGACTTGTGTTTACTATGTAGGAATTGTAAGGGGAGACATTGATGATGATGGTGATGTTGAGGTAGAGTTCTTGCGCAAGAGTGAGAAGGTGCTGGTAAATTTGTTAAGCCTAAGGTAGAAGATGTCGCCAGTGTCTCAATTACATGTATTAAAGCACAGCTTACTAGATCTACAATCACTGGAACCACTTCTAGGACCAAAGATGGCTATGTCTTCAAAGAAAGTCTTGCAGGCATAAATGTTCGATAAAACTTTATATTAGATTAATATATCATATTAAACTTTTTTTTACTGTCGCTTAAAATAATAAAAAAAACTGCAAATATCCTTTTAATGATTATTTATTTCTTATAGCAATATGGATGAGTTGTTGCTGCTTCTTTTTAAAAAAGGTCCATTTCTCCCCACTATGGTCCATTGCTCCCCACGTGCTGGTCCATTTCAACCCAATGGTGGTCCATTTCTCCCCATGTTCATATACATTTTTGAAATGCATTTTGTAAAGAAACATATAGAAATAGATTGCTAAATGTTTTCCCCTTTTAAAATAAATGAATGTACAACATTTTAGTCATGGTTTTGTTATGTTTCGATAAAATCTGTTCCGGTGATGAGCAAATATTGAAAACTACAAAATTGCTGGTCCATTTCTCCCCAGTCTCCCCTACTGGCTAAGACCTGCAGACACGTCCTCGTCGAGCGTCCTGGGCAACAGGTCTCTTCGGGGACCTGGCTAACATCAGGAGGATCGACGATTCCTCCGAAGCCGGAGAGTATCTGCCTGCACGGCTAGGAACCACCAGTCTGCACACCAATAAGCCAGACATGGGACAACGGATACTCACACAAACCTCAGGTCCGGTATGACATCACACTGATGTTGGACAACAGGATGTCTTCATCCAACATACAGGACTTCACGCTGGAGTTCATAGCCAGCGAACACAAGCAAGCAAGCAAGCATTGATGAAAATTAAATACCGGAACCAAGATATGCACATGTCACAGTTCTTCTTGCAAATACAACTAATGGGTTGGAAGAACCTGCCCTGTCTGTGCAGAGATACAGTGACAATCACAATTTGTTTCTTATCTAAAAAAAAGCAACAATAGTTCTCACAGACAAGTCCGCATTCAACCAAAGATCACAATTAACAACGAAGATATTGAACACGTCACAAACTGAATATCTTTGCTCTGTAATCAACAAAAATGGCAACTGATTAAAAGGAAGAAGACGCAGGCATGCCATAGCCCCACATAATTTAAACAACATTAAAAACCTATGACACAACATCAGCAAAGAAGTGTAGTAAAATATTTCCAACGGCGACATACGGGATGCTTCATTGATAAAATAGCCATCACTAAAGATGAAGGAGTACTATTTGGCTTTTAAGCTGCTCAATTGTTGCATAATAGCTCTTAGAATAGCGTGGACCAAGAAGAAATACAATTCTGAAATTCTAGAAGACTAAATATCAAAGAAAACTAGCTCATAAACAGTACCGTTTCTTGGAAACTGAAATACTTTTTACATATTTATGTCACAGAGACTTGAGGAGAACACTGATGGCAGAAGTGGCTGGGCGCGACCAGCACGAAGATGGGCATAGGAAACTGCAGACACAGTGAACATGATGCAGGAGACATGGCCAGATATCGACAGGCTTACAGTTTCGCCGTGATGAGATCGACGTTCTACAAAGTACGGGTTGCATTTTTTATGACTGTGCAGTGTTTTAAAATATTGCCGGTCCAAGTTTTGTAATTACATAATGTGTTGCATGAACTTTATAGTGGGTGAATACAAAACTTGGACCGGCAATATTTTCAAACACTGCACAGTCATTAAAAATACACCCTATACACGCAACATGATGATGATAATTGATCTAGGTTTCCCCAGTTACTATGTTGGACTTGAATTCAACTCAGAAAATAAATTTGAAGGAAAGGGAATTATCTCAAACGTTTCTGTGTCAGGACTTCTCTGTTTGATTAACATCATGAAGGTCAGCAGAAGAATTGTGTTAAGCAGTGGATGTTGGTTGTCCACACTGACCACTCAGGTATGATGTAACTGACTGTCCATTGCTACAGACTACAGATTTTAGCGAATTTTGTGTAAGTGAAGAAAACCACTGAACCAGTTCTTGGGGTGCTGGACAAGGACAAGACAGTGGCTGGGTCGTGGTCAAGGATATCTCTGTCTGAGGGCTCAATAGGGCAAAAGCTAGAGGAATTTCTGTCAGGTGTGAATTAGTCAGGGATAGCGATTGCAATGATGCCAGATCTGCGAATGCTGAAGATGAGATTGTTGAGATGGGATTGTCATCCAAACTCAGAGTGCGTAAGAGGTTAAGATTTCTCAAGGTTGAGTTTGTAATGATTTTTATTTTGTTGGATCTGAGGCCTATGTCTGTCAAACTTGAGGGAAAGCTGTTAGGTTCAATCTCTGTGATTATGTTGTCTGACAAATACACATTGACAAGCTGGGACATGCTAGCAACATCTTGTGGTACAGATGAAAGACTGTTGTCTGAAAGGAACAACGATGTTAGAGAAGTGGGCAGTGAACCAACAGGAACATCAGATATTTTGTTGTTTTCTAAGCTAAGCGATTTTAGACTTGTCAGGTTTGAGAAATTTGCTACGCTGGTCAGCCCAACTGAGACCAAGGATAAGTAGGAAAGCTTCTCAGCAAATGGAAACCTTGTGATCTTCTCAATTTCAGACACATTTGCAAAAATATTGTCACTTAAGAAAAGGGTTTCCAGACCTGAAAGAGCTGACAATGCGTGGGGAACTTGAGTCAAGCCAGTACTTGAAAGGTCAATGTTTGTCAGTGAGTTTTTGATAGAGATAAACGCGTCGTCGGGGATAGATTCGAAAGAGTTAACGTTTAAATCGATGCTACGTAGCAAATGAAAGTCAGAAATCCAGTTGGGCCATGAAGAAAAACCAATGTTCTTTAGTGAAAGTTCCACAAGAGTAGCAGCAATCTGTTTGAGTGTAGCAGTGTCCCAATCTTGTATGACGGTATTATCAATCGATAGGGTGGTCAGTGTGGTCAGTTTTTTAGTGCTGTTGGTAAATTATTGAACTTTGCAAAACTAATATATACACTTTGTAGTGTTGAAGCCGATGTATCGAAGGCGTCGTCAGAAATATCAGTGAATGGGTTTTCCTCAAGCTGTATTGATGTAAGGCCAGGAGGTAGACTATTGTTGGATATAGTTGTTATGCTTCCAGTCTGAAATAAAAATCATTACAATAATGTAGTTGAAGTAGATCAATGGTGCATATAAAATTGTCATTATGTCCGACCTGCCGACAAGTGTCTAGATTCTTAGCTCATTCTCCCTCCTGTAGCTCTGCCATGCTATACCTCCCGTATTCATAACTGATAACTCAAATATCGAAATAGCATGTCAATAATTTTGGCTCGAGACAAACTCGTAAAACAAATGAGCAACGTTCAAAGCTGGAACGGCAAGGTAAGGACGAAGTTAACTGCCATACTGAAGATCGATAATATGTAATTTAATAACAGGTCACAGTCACGTTTTGATTCTATCAATGATGTCCATCCCTAGGGGCCTGTTGCCGCCAGGCTGGACCTAAGTTCTATTGACAGGAACATGTTGAGAATCCAAAAACAACTAACCTGCTTAAATAAATATTATAGCTTCGTTTATCCTCAATTGACCTTCTGTCACTCTACCCATCGTTCGCTTTGCTGCTCTGTACAACACATGTCTAGGTAGGTCCGTTGGTTGTGTAGCGACACGTGTAGCGGTCACTGAATATCTTCTTCTACTGCTAGTTTAGTCCGTTGGTTGTGTAGCGACACGTGTAGCGGTCACTGAATATCTTCTTCTTCTGCTAGTTTAGTCGCAGCCACTGTTTTCTATGCCAACCTAGTCAATAGCCAACATTTGAATCTTGCACGGCCTCCTTCTTACATTCCCCGTCCGTGTCCTTCTGTTGTGATCCCAAGTTGTCTTTGATGTATTTCCGGTATCCAAGTGTCTCCTAGATTTCCTGTGTATTTTCTGTCAAGATTTCTCCCTTTCTTCTATGACGTCATCTCGCATGCACGCACTATATGGCAAGCTCCCTCACGTCAAAAGATTCTGCAGTGCATTATAGTCCTGGTCGACCACCAACTCTACATTCAGGAACCGTCAATGGTCTGACCAAGTCATTGTAACCTTTAATATGGTCAAAGTATTCCAGACATAATGTTATTTGTGTGCCTTGTTTCTTCTATCCACAGATGGTGTAGAATGCCTGTATGTTTACTCATCGTTAACCACAATATTCTTAAAATATTACTGTGACATGCAAGTTGACAAGACTCAATGTTCTGTTATACTGATTGCGACATGTTTTGCCGACACTCGGTAATCAGAAGACAGGCCAGACGGACACATAATGATAATAGCTGGTTCTATTAGCAAATGGGCCGTCTCCCTGGCCTATGGGTTAACGTCTTTCTCCGTAATCCCGTATATTCTCGTGAGTAACGTAACCTGCACGAGAATCAGTAGCGGTTCTCGCCGCGTTGGTAACTTACTGGGTATGTGAGCCGGTCGCTCAGAAAGTAATGGCAAACTACTGAGCGTAATCTTGCCTAGTACATCAACAGCAGCTGAAAAATGTTGATGTTGACTGCAACGTCCTGTAAGGGATATGCACAAAAAAATATCAAGTGGACGCTTCGCTGTTTGTTGGAAATGAAGATGGAGCGCGACTGGGAATGTCCTGAATTATGTTCTTGACAATACAACAAATGTGACTAAAAACTATAACTTTTCAATAATAGCCACATTTATTTTTTCTTCGCGGCCAGTCCTGTCACTTCATTTATCACTCACAACAGGTGTGTAATAAGCTATTAGTTTTTAATGACAACAATAACTCTTTTGCAACACGGCCAGTACTGTCTTATCATTTATCACATAACACAGTTGTGACAATGCATTATAATTTGTGAATGACAGGAATATTTATTTAGCTACACCGCCAGTCAGGTCATCTCATCCTGTACTGCCCACGTGACCCGGTATTACGCTCAATACCGAGACGCAGGTCAGCTAGACAGGAAATGACACCCTCCCGCCAGGTGAAAACAACTTTGACTTGAGTGTGAGTGAGTGGCACCTTACAGTCTTGACAGACCAAAGTATGTGAGTTGGAATGTGGCCAAAATTCCATCACAATGCCTGAGCGGAGCTTCAGAGAACATGTGGTGCCCAAACGATATGTTCCCTCTCTCGGCCTTGCCTTGTGTATTCCAGAGGAATGGGTAACCAATACGTCTGGAACAAGGTAGGCTGCAGACGCTCGTGGCTCAGCGTCAAACCTCCGAGACCTCGCCTCCACAAGCAGATGGCGAGTGGTGGCCAGACCCTGGAACCCAAGGAACCCTACTTAGAGGCGTTCAGCCAAGTCCCACAAGTGAGGACTCGTACGCGCCTGGGCAATCTGTCAATCACAAGTGTCCGGACCTGTGTAAAGCGTGTACTACCGTCAGACTCCCCGCCTAACTTGTGCGTATCCCGCGACTACCGGGAATAGGCCCGCCGGAGAAAAGCGCCGGAGATATTTCTCGTCTGTTGCAAGTAAATCTCCCATCCTTTCACTGTGCGGATATCGCGACCAGCGAGAATAGGTCCACTGGAGATATTGCTCGTCTGTTGCGGGCAAATCTCCACCGACTGACTGACTACATAAGTAAAGAAACGATAAGGAGCCGCATCCCTGGAATCGGCTTGCCCGGAGATAGGGACCGCGGCTCCGTAAAACACTGCGGCTCTTGCGGTGTCCGGTGCGCTCCCGTCAGCCCTTTAATACCCCACGTAGACGGTGTGAATTGTATGCCAAGCCGTACCCATACCCGCAGCAGGTCTCCGAGGTGCACAGCCTCTAGTTGATAGAACAATGTAGGTAAGGGAATTCAGCAAATTGGATCCGTAACTTCGGGAAAAGGATTGGCTCTGAGGGCTGGGTCATTCGTGCCGGGGTACGAAGCAGGACTAGGATGGGCCCGGAATGGGCGAGGCCGCCGCCGCTAGTCAGCGGGCTGAAAAAGCTCGGAACATGGGTGCAACCTTCCCGAGGACCGCCCCAGTTATGCGGCGGCGTCTCTCCGACGTCGTCAGCGTCGGCTGACATTCAACAGACAACTCAGAACTGGTACGGATAATTAGTGACGTGCATAAATAGACCTTAGGCAGTGTTCCATAAGTCTGGAGAGAAGCAATCATGATACCCCTCCTAAAATCTGGGAAAGACAGTTCCATTACCTCCAGGTACAGACCCATTAGCCTCACCAGTTGTCTCTGCAAAACATGTGCACATGTGGTTTGGCGTCGCAGACAGCAGAGCACATACTCCGGGATTGCCCAAACTACAACATATCAAGGCGAACCTTCTGGCCTAGAGAGACAACAGTGGAAGGTAAACTCTATGGACCGCTGAATGAACTAAAAAAGACTGTTAGATTCATACAAGAGACAACATTGCAGTTATAAACATATTTCAGGCGAACGAAAGAAGAAGAAGAATGGATTAACGAGATTCCCACTGTTCCTGTCTACTATCTAGCGGAACCACAGCCAAGGGAACGGGCTTGGTAGAATCAGCGGGGAAAGAAGACCCTGTTGAGCTTGACTCTAGTCCGACTTTGTGAAGACACATGCAGAGTGTAGCATAGGTGGGAGCACAAGCGCAATTGAAATACCACTACTTTGATCGTTTCTTGACCAGAGCAGGGTTTGACAATATAGTCCACCAGCCTGGCAAGGTAAACTGCCAATGGGAGCAGCAATCCAGAAAAGAAACCTCAATCGCCGTAGTGGTAAGATGGTGGCCTAAGTGGCTAAGATGATCGCTGAAGAAGAAGCAGGCAATATATTTACGTGCAGACTACAGGTTTGAATCCCGATATGTCTACACCTCGGAGGAGCAAATGGATCACCATGGTCTGGTTAGAATGAGGCAGCGAAGGGAGACGAGGGGATCTGGCCGACGCTCGACGCTCAGACGAAAGGCGAGACGGACATATAATCAGATTGTTACTGGAACTATTAGTGTTGGAACTCTTCGCTGGTTGCTGAGGATGGGGACGGAGCGCTTATGGGAATGTCCCGAATGCTGTGATGTCGGTTCCTAGATCAATCAATCAATCAATCAATCCCGATATGTCTATAGTCTTACGTTTCGTATGCTAAAATGTGTGCTCATAGATCTAATTTTTTTCTTTACTTCTACAAGTGCTGATTACCTATTGCGAATTTATTCATAAGTTATTTTAATGGTCTCGGTCATTGCTATTTCTGCATACTTATAATAATAATGTGTAAATAGCAATTTAGCAAAGTCGTCTTATTACTTAAAAAACGCAGCTAGACAGACTTACCTGAAATATGAGTTCTGTAATCTGACGTACATTGCCTCCTGGATTCAATGGCGGGATTTGTTGTAGATTGCTGCATTGTAGAGTGTCGTCATTACACGTACATCCCTGGGGACATACGATAAATGTGACATGACTAGCTCATACCTAATGTTGTTTGTCCATCAAGAATGATGATGACCATTCATTTCATCCAGTGGGGTTGAAGGTGTGGGGCCGTGGGTTCTAAGATGGCTGATAAGGCCTATTTTGGCTCGAAATGTTCTTTGACAATGTGGGCAAAGAATGCTTGACGTCTCTGGAGGAGGATTTCCTGCAGTGGTTTTTCTGTCCTGCCTTTTCTTCACAGCTCTTGCAGTCCTGGTTGCCTCACATATGACTGCACCTTTGTGCAATGATGCACGCCACGAATTTCGGTCTCTGGCTGCAGCCTCCCAGGTGTCATGATGAATTCCAAAAGCATTCAGTTAAATTTTCAGAGTGTCTTTAAAACGTTTCCTCTGGCCACCTTGGGAGCGTTTACCACAACGCAGTTCGCTGTAGAAAATTCGTTTAGGGAGCCTGTGATCTGGCATGCGAGTCAAGTGACCAGCCCAGCGAATCTGATTCTTCATCAGTAGAGTGTGGATACTGGGCATGGATGCTCTTTCTATGACTTCAGTGTCTGGAATCTTGTCTTGCCATTTAATCTTCAGGAGCTTCCTTAGGCAGACTGTGTGGAAGTGGTTTAATTTCCTAGCGTGTCGCTGATAAACAGTCCAGGTTTCACAAGCATATAGCAGTGTGGATAATACAACTGCTTTGTAGACTTTTAGCTTTGTTTGCAGGCTTATTCCAGTTCTGTCCCATACATTCTTGTACAGTCTGCCAAAGGCTGCACTGGCCTTGGAGATTCTTGCAATCACTTCGTCATCGTCATACCTAATACAGAGATTGTAGACGTCGAAAGACGCAAACTTACATTGAAAATACTTAACGTTAGCAAAGCTTCACAGTTCCACTCAAAGAAATGCCTATACATGTACCTCCCTTCAATAACGTTCCCTTTAAATTAGCTAACTTTAATGAGGTTCCCTTAAAATTAGTTAAATTAACAGCAGTTTCCATCAATGAAACTATTGCTTCCGAATTATTTGACGATCCTGTGACAACCTCAAAGAGACTTTTGTTTGCCACCAGGGAGGATGCTTTCCACGATATCTGTGGTAACATCGGTTATCCCTGGAATGGCGCTGAAATTATCTACCTCTTAAATTGTTCAGTGGACATTAAAACTAGGTTTTGTTTTAGAGGTTAATTCAACGAACAGATCAAACACATATTTTTTTTCTTCTTGAAGTAGATGGAAATGCCATTGCTGAATCCATAAACACGATTTTTTCTTTATACATTGATATAACATTGTACAGACCTGATTGTCCACACTTTAGAGGCAGTAGAACAACAGGAACAAAAACAGTAGGGAGGGAAGAAGAAGAGGAAGCAGAGAAAAAAATAATAATAATAATAATAATAATAATAATAATAATAATAATAATATGATTATATGGTTATCAACCAAGATAAGACAGAATATATGGTAATTTCAAGAGACGGAATGGCTAAAAACTCTGGCCACATACAAATAGATAATATGACCATTGAAAGAACGGAAACATACAAATACCTGGGTACAATTTTCAACTGCTCCAACATCATAAGGAAAGAAATACAAACTAGAATCAACTCTGGAAATAAGATATACTATGCACTACAACACCTACTAAAATCAAAGGCGCTATCTCGTAACACCAAAATCACAATATACAAAACACTGATCAGACCAGTTGTGCTGTATGGCTCTGAAACCTGGAGTACAACGAAAGGAGACGAAGCCTTGTTACAAACCTTTGAGAACAAAATTTTAAGACGCATCTTTGGACCCATTAGGGTTACACAAAGTGGAGAGTGGAAAAGAAGAAGTAACAAAGACATTTATGATCTGTTTAAGTCCCCGCTAATCACTGGTATCATGAAGGCTAATAGACTACAATGGCTGGGGCATATAGAAAGAATGGAAGATAATAGGGAAACAAAACTCGCTTACACTCAGGAAATAAATGACCGTAGACCCCGAGGTAGACCAAGAAGACGGTGGAGAGATAATACATGTACAGACCTACAAGCACTTGGAATCAACGACTGACAAGAGAAGGTCCACCAGAGAGACGAATGGAGACGGATTGTATCTGCAGCAAAGAACCTCAATGGCTCGGAAAGCTGAAGAAGAAGAAGAAGAAGAAGAAGAAGAAGAAGAAGAAGAAGAAGAAGAAGAAGAAGAAGAAGAAGAAGAAGAAGAAGAAGAAGAAGAAGAAGAAGAAGAAGAAGAAGAAGAAGAAGAAGAAGAAGAAGAAGAAGAAGAAGAAGAAGAAGAAGAAGAAGAAGAAGAAGAAGAAGAAGAAGAAGAAGAAGAAGAAGAAGAAGAAGAAGAAGAAGAAGAAGAAGAAGAAGAAGAAGAAGAAGAAGAAGAAGAAGAAGAAGAAGAAGAAGAAGAAGAAGAAGAAGAAGAAGAAGAAGAAGAAGAAGAAGAAGAAGAAGAAGAAGAAGAAGAAGAAGAAGAAGAAGAAGAAGAAGAAGAAGAAGAAGAAGAAGAAGAAGAAGAAGAAGAAGAAGAAGAAGAAGAAGAAGAAGAAGGAGAAGGAGAAGAAGAAGAAGAAGAAGAAGGAGAAGGAGAAGAAGAAGAAGAAGAAGAAGAAGAAGAAGAAGAGAAGAAGAAGAAGAAGAAGAAGAAGAAGAAGAAGAAGAAGAAGAAGAAGAAGAAGAAGAAGAAGAAGAAGAAGAAGAAGAAGAAGAAGAAGAAGAAGAAGAAGAAGAAGAAGAAGAAGAAGAAGAAGAAGAAGAAGAAGAAGAAGAAGAAGAAGAAGAAGAAGAAGAAGAAGAAGAAGAAGAAGAAGAAGAAGAAGAAGAAGAAGAAGAAGAAGAAGAAGAAGAAGAAGAAGAAGAAGAAGAAGAAGAAGAAGAAGAAGAAGAAGAAGAAGAAGAAGAAGAAGAAGAAGAAGAAGAAGAAGAAGAAGAAGAAGAAGAAGAAGAAGAAGAAGAAGAAGAAGAAGAAGAAGAAGAAGAAGAAGAAGAAGAAGAAGAAGAAGAAGAAGAAGAAGAAGAAGAAGAAGAAGAAGAAGAAGAAGAAGAAGAAGAAGAAGAAGAAGAAGAAGAAGAAGAAGAAGAAGAAGAAGAAGAAGAAGAAGAAGAAGAAGAAGAAGAAGAAGAAGAAGAAGAAGAAGAAGAGAAGAAGAAGAAGAAGAAGAAGAAGAAGAAGAAGAAGAAGAAGAAGAAGAAGAAGAAGAAGAAGAAGAAGAAGAAGAAGAAGAAGAAGAAGAAGAAGAAGAAGAAGAAGAAGAAGAAGAAGAAGAAGAAGAAGAAGAAGAAGAAGAAGAAGAAGAAGAAGAAGAAGAAGAAGAAGAAGAAGAAGAAGAAGAAGAAGAAGAAGAAGAAGAAGAAGAAGAAGAAGAAGAAGAAGAAGAAGAAGAAGAAGAAGAAGAAGAAGAAGAAGAAGAAGAAGAAGAAGAAGAAGAAGAAGAAGAAGAAGAAGAAGAAGAAGAAGAAGAAGAAGAAGAAGAAGAAGAAGAAGAAGAAGAAGAAGAAGAAGAAGAAGAAGAAGAAGAAGAAGAAGAAGAAGAAGAAGAAGAAGAAGAAGAAGAAGAAGAAGAAGAAGAAGAAGAAGAAGAAGAAGAAGAAGAAACTTGACTCAGGTATAACATAAACTTGACTCAGGTATTACATAAACTTGACTCAGGTATAACATAAACCTGGCTCATGTATAACATAAATCTTTCTCAGGTATTACAATTAGTTAACTGTCATATGGAAGTGAGTTATTTTTATACCTATGCTAAAACATACTGCCATTCTTTACCGAAATATGTTCATTTATTTCAAAGAAAAAAGGAATTATCCAAAATGTCTACTGCAGCTGCTGGTAGGGCCTCTCATGTCGAGCAGGTCAAGGTATATTAACCCGCCAAAGAAAGCCGTAAACCTGCAGCCATGTAGCTAGAGCACGGGCAACTAACCCGGAAAAATTACTTTTCGAAGTTCAATGTACTCAGTCACAGGATTGACAAAACTGTGCAAGGCAATACACCAAATGGTGTCATGATGTCTACTAGAGCAGCAAAATATGCTGGATGTGACGTCATATTATAACTGTTCCAAATGATAGTGATTGTAGTATACAGACATCTTGCAGCCGCCACGTCGCTGTTTAAAATTCCCCGCACTATCCCTCCAGTTTGCAACAGCGCCAACCACCACCACCATCATACTCAAATTCTAATTTGAAGAAGGAAGGAATTATCACCACAAGTTGGAAAGAGGGCTGATTCCTAAAGGGGACAACAATATTCTAATTAGAGTCTAAACAGAGGTTCGCCATTGGTCATGACGTCATAGCCCCAAGCGAGAAAGGAGAGGCTTTAAATATGCCGTGGAGCCCGGCGGAAGGCTGGTGTATGGAAAAACATTCAACAAGCGTGAAAACAGAAGACGGCCCACTGGCCGCATGGTATCCTCTACTAAACCATCCATCTTATGATTAGCAAATCGAATAGAGGAAGAGAGAAGTACCGGTCTATAAGCAGCCAGCGAACTTGGAACTCTAAAACCGAGCCTGGAACTTGAAAACTGCTAAAGTTATGTTTGAAAAAGACATTAAATTATGTTGAAGGTAAAGGCTAGATCCATCTAGATCCAGACCTGACTTTTAATTGAAGCATCTGGATAGAGTGATGCAGAAACTATTCCAAAAGCAATTACCTGCAAGAAGTTCCACTAAACATTTAGGACAGGTAACATAGAGAACGTATTCTTGTACCTGAGGGTGGAGAACTGAAGCCGCTATCCTATTAATACCTGTAACAGATCAACACTCTAGTGAAATTTAATACGCATAATTTCATTGAACTGTTTGCCACAGGGATCCAAGAACCCTTAAATTAATCAACTTGAGTGTATACCCAGTTTCATACTTAACCTACTCCAATGGAAGATGTATGGTAACTATCAATGAGGAACTGGAATATAGCTTGATGTTAGTGAAATGTATGTTTGAGGCATCAATGTTATATATATATATATATATATATATATATATATATATATATATATATATATATATATATATATATATATATATATATATATATATATATATATATATATATATATATATATATATATATATATATATATATATATATTGTCAGAGTCCAGAAAGGGTACAGTGATGCAGTGACATCGTTACGCCCGCCAGGCGTCTTAGCTCCCAGCAGGGATGCAGCAACTTCGTTACGCCGCCAGGCGAGTAGTAGTTACCGGCCTGCAAGATTGCTGGCTGACGAGCAACCAGCGGGCAAGCAAGGACGCAAGACGCACGCATGCCTCGTGAAGCCACCTCAGGTGGGAGGCAAGTTGCGAACTAGCGGCAGACCGCTCTGGGACTTCGACTCGGACAGACGTGTGATGAGAGAAAGGCGTTGTGTGGTTTTCTGTGCTTGAAAGTCGAGTGTCTGGACATCTTGAGAGTCAGACTTGTGAGCTGTATTGTGGATGTAAGTGTATTGAAGTATCCAGTATATATTGTTGTGATCATCGTTCTGTATTTGATATGTGAATAAATCCATTGAACGGTGTGTCGTTGAGTCTTACGTCAAATCACGTTGTACTTGTACTGTCTCACATGTGTTAGGTTAGCGAGCCAAGTTTAAGACCCTGACATGTGTGGACGTGGTGGCATTCGTCCGGCTTTGAAATAAACGTGTTTATGTGATTAACGATTTAAAACTAGAGTTTGTGAACTTAGAATTTTTGTCAAACTTTATAGTACATGTAAATGTGATCGTGGAAGGCTCATTTTGATAAATTACTACATTGTTTAAACATGTGTAAGACTATTTGTAAACGTACAGTGCATACATATTGTTTGATCTTGTAAGCGTGTAAAACATTTGTGATTTGTGAAACTTGTCACCGTTTTGACCTTGTCGACATTGTGATCTTGTCGCCATTGTGACCTTGTCGCCATCTTGTAAACTTGATGTCTATGCCCTTACTGAATGTCATCTTGATGTAAGTTATGTGTCATCAATGTTGGAGAGTGTTGAGATACATGTAGATTGTCTTTGTGCATTGAGTTGTAGAAAGCAGAAAGTTTTGGAAAGAAAGTAACTTGTATTGGAAAAAAAAAAACTGTTGATAGACAAACTTACGACCTACAACTACACTCAACGCCATACAAACCTAATCAACACTTAGTGACAAGCAGGCACACACCAACAAATAGACGCTAATTTATTTTCCTCCAAAAACAAAGCAGGTTTTCCGTACCATCCGAAACCTTGCCGTAGAGGTCATTTGTGTTTGCGAAGTAGCGACCCTACAGTTCCTAGCCCGATTTTCAACCGTTCTTCACCGCATCCAGGGCACTTGAGTATATTTTTTCTTTTCACATACTTTAAGGATGCAATTTTAGGCACGTATTGTCAATAGAAGTAAATTGTAGATTGTTCATTACTAACCACTTATAACATATTTTGTGTGGCTGGTATTTCATTGACATTTTCCATCATGTCTTCATTGAATGATTTCATCGATATGGGGTTAAAATTGAAGTTAACAGGTGATGAGTTAACAAAGTGGAGTGAGAATAAATACTCTGAACACCTTCGCGAGAAAGCTACTGAACGCGATGAAAGAGCGGCTGAAAGAACATTAAAGCAGGCAGAGATGGCTGCCAAGCAAGCAAAAGCAGAACTGGCTGCAAAGACAAAGCAAGCTGAGATAGATAGTGAATTAAAGAAGGCAGAAATAGCAGCTCAGAGTAAGAGAGAAGAACTGGAGTTACAGTTGAAGATGAAACAACTTGACACTGAGACTGCCATTAACAAAGAGTCTAAGAAATCTGAGAGACTGGAGAAAGAAAACCAGTACAAGAAATATCAAGGTATTGTACGTAATTATACCTCGGGTGACTGCATCGCAGCCTTTACCCAAAATTTTGAAACTTTAATGGAACATTACAAGGTTCCACTGTCTGAATGGAATATTGTTTATATGAGGAGTTTATCAGGGGAACCTTTTAAAGTCATTGAAACCATCCCCAAAGACCTCAGAAAAGATTACCATTATCTGAAATCTAAGATTATGGCACATTTTATGTTAGATGAGGCAGGTTACAGAGAACAATTCAGCAAGTTGAGCCCAAAACCGACTCAAACGTTCTCTGATTACCTCTGCTTAGTCCGAGATATATTTTCCAAATGGACTTCAGCAGCTAAAATTGACAAAAATTATCAGAGACTAGAAGATCTGATCATTCGAGATAAAATCATTTCATCCATTCCATCAGCATTTTCAAAATTTTTGCAAGAGAATGAATGCACTAGTGTAGATGAGATTGAGAGACGTGGTTCGGCGTATTACACAGCCAACAAACATTGTTTTGCCAGTGAAGCTACTGACATAAATTTTGTAGCAGCGGCTAACTATGACAAACCCTATAGTAGGCAGAAACCTCATAGGCCTACCTCTGAGAAGTTTAATCACTGTAATTATTGTAAATTTTCACATCATCAGGGTGAAATGTGCGATAAGCACCCAGGATACCATACATACCTACTAAACATGGTAAACAGACAAGATAAGGAGCGTAAATCCTTCAGAAGTTTGCGTAAATGTTTCCTCTGTAAGGCGTACGGACACCATCGGAAAGATTGTAAAGGTAGGCAAATGACCAACAAAGCAAATGCCGCCTTGTTTGATAGTTCGTCGTCAGATGAAGAACAGCCAGAGAAACATCCTGTGAACTCAGCACAGGCTTTTGACATGTTTAGCGCAAATAAATGTTCTGTTTGCAACACCTTTTATGAAGATGGTATTTTAACATGCGGTCACGCCATCCCTATTGCCAATGAAGAAGCTAATTTGGTAGTAGATTCAAAAGGCAAGATAATCGTCCATCACGGATATGTGAATGGCAAGTCTGCTACAGTCCTTCGTGACACGGGCAGTTCACTTATTGGTCTGAAGAGAACGTTCATAATGCCTACAGACTATACAGGCAGGCACGTAACATGCAGAACATTCTCAGGCAATATTGAGAAATACCCACTAGCATGGGCATATATTGAAACACCTTTCCTCACTGGGAAAGTAAAGTGCGCTGCATTAACAAACCCAGTGTGTGATGTAATTATTGGAAATTTACCTGAGGTGAATGATAAACCTCATGACATAACATCTCTGTGTATTGATGATAACATAACATCACCATCAAATGTCATCATTGATAATGTCACACCACCTATTGATTGTATGGTAGCTAATGTAGCACTAACATCTCATGACATCATTGATAACATTGATATCATTGAATGTGTGAACGCAGTAACTAGATCTACTGCTAGAGTGCAAGATGAAAGTAATCAAACTGAGGCTATACAAATGCTTAGCCCAGTATCACTACCTACTAACACCATGAAGGAAACGTTTGTAACAGCTCAAAAAGCTGATCCTTCATTGTCAAAATACTTTAATCTGATCGGCCAAAAGCCAAAGGTAACCAAGAATGCAAAATGGCATTTTGCTAGGAAAAATGATATACTCACCAGGTATTATACCAGAGGTGACAATACAACAGAGCAAACTGTTTTGCCAACTAATTATCGCAAGCAAGCCTTACATCTTGCCCACGATATACCTCTTGCAGGGCATATGGCATACGTTAAGACCAGATCAAGGTTATTGACACAGTTTCATTGGCCCAAATTTTGCAATGACATTAAAGAATATTGCAGAAGTTGTGACACCTGCCAGAAACTGGTAAAAAAAGGTAAACACCCACAGGCAAAGTTACAAGTTACTGACTTAGCCAGTCGACCTTTTGAAAAACTATCTGTTGACATAGTGGCCCTCTTAATCATACAACAACTAGAGGGAATAAATATATTATAACTGTCATTGATCAATGTAGTCGCTGGCCAGAAGCTATTCCGCTAAAGAACATAACTGCCAATGATATAATGGAAGTTTTCTTCCATATATTTTCTCGGATAGGTTTTCCAGATACTATCCAATCTGATAGGGGCACTCAGTTTATTGCCGCATCTACCCAAGCTTTCACCAAAATGTTGGGAGTGAAGCAATGTTTCAATTCCCCGTACCATCCTCACTCTAGTGGAGTAATAGAAAAATTTAACGGGGATCTAAAGCACATGCTTGCAAAAGTAACGCAAGAGCACCCCAATAACTGGGATTTATATCTACCAGCTATTCTTTTTGCTTATCGCGAGGTACCACATTCTAGTACCGGTTTCTCTCCTTTTGAACTTATCTATGGTGCCAAACCATGTGGCCCATTGACTATTTATCACCAAATGTTAACTGACTCTACTCCAGTACTTAAACCCATATCATCATACGTATATGTCACATCATTGCGTGAAAGAATCATCAAATCCTGTATTATTGCAAAGAATGCACTAAAATTATCTGGTGCTACTTATAGACAGTATGCTGACAAAGGTAACAGGACAATAACGTTGACACCTGGACAGGACGTTCTTCTTCTACTACCTAGTGACAGACACTTATTGACTGATTCTTGGCAGGGACCTTTTAAAGTGACGAGACAGATTTCACCTGTAGACTACGAAATCCAAATAAAAGACAAACACAAAATATTTCACATAAATATGCTAAGACCATACCACAACAGAGACAACGAACAAGACGATACGACAGCTTGTACAGTGATAATAGATCACGAAGACGACGATGCTAGTGACGAAATTCCAACACCTGCATTAGACACGACAAACTGCTTGAAGGAGATTAAAATCAACCCAAAGGTAACTCAAGCAGAGACAGACAGTTGCAAACAGCTTATACAACAGTACAACACCATCTTTTCCAACAACCCAGAACAAACAGAATTAGTACAGCATCACATCACACTCACATCAAACACACCCATAAGATGCAGACCATACACCATTCCATTACATTACAAAGAACATTTACATCAGGAGATCATCAATTTAGAGAAAAACAACATCATAAGACGATCCCAATCAGACTTCTCATCTCCAATGGTCATAGTACGCAAAAAGGACAATACAATAAGACTGTGTATCGACTATCGAAAACTAAATAAAATAACTGTTCTAGATCTTGAGCCAATGGCTAACTCTGACGATCTTCTGACAGAACTGACAGACGCTAGGTTCTTTACGAAGATAGATATGACGAAAGGATATTGGCAAATAGCAGTAGACGAACAGAGCAGACATCTGACAGCATTTGCCACACCTTGGGGACTGTACGAATGGTGCAAACTTCCATTTGGGCTTGTCAATGCCCCTGCCACATTCGTACGTATGACACGACTTCTTCTAGTAGACATTCCTAACATAATCTGCTATATCGACGACATCTGTGTTCACACAGAGACAATGACAGAGCACATTAAGACGTTAGAACAGACATTTGAACGTATTAGACAGCACGGACTGACAGTAAAGCCTGCGAAAGTAGACATAGCCTACCAGGAAATATCATTCTTGGGGTACAAAATATCCAATGGCTTTGTCATGACAGACGATAACATTGTGTCCAAGATACTAAAACTCTCACTTCCGACTAAAAAAAAAACAAGTCAGAAGTTTGTTGGGACTGATAAATTATTACCGGCAGTTCATTCCTGATTTTTCCGAACTGACCGAAGTGTTTACTAATTTACTAACAAAAGATAAACCAGAGAAAATTGTAAACAACGAATTCCTAAAAATTGCATTCCATAAAGTAATAGCATGTTTTTCTGATAACAGTTCAAATAACCTCATCCTGAAATTGCCCAACCTCCATTTACCTTTCAGATTGCGTACAGATGCTAGCTCCGTGGCGATTGGAGCAGTCTTGTTACAAGAGTACAATAACATCCTCCATCCCGTGTACTTCGTATCAAGGAAACTAAAACCCAGAGAACGGGCTAGGTCTATACCTCAGTTGGAAGCCCTAGCGTTAGTGGTGGGTATAACAAAATTGTCCAGATTTCTTCTAGGACACCATTTCATCGTGGAATCTGACAGCAGCCCTTTACGAATTATAAATTCAGGGGTACCTTCAAATCATATGGTAGCGCGCTGGTCTCTTAAACTTCAAGATTACAGCTTTGAGGTTCGACATATCCCAGGCAGAACCAATTCAATTTCCGATCTTTTGTCCCGTTGTCCGACCGACCCAGTAAGCACCAATGTCTGAGTGCAGTGTGTACAAATACACTCAGACCGACACAGCATTCATCAGTGAATAATGTTTTCCATTCACAAAAAGCTGTGTAATGTCTACAATGTGATGTGATAGGGGTTACTCCCATTATAAATAGTGTTCTTATTTTACTAATTCATGTAGTGATTGTCGTGTATAATTGTGTAGTGTGTGGTAGAAAGCGAACTTTATTAATTGTATATATCACGAACAAGAACAGTGTCACATTCGCTCAAAAACTTACCGTAAGCGGACTATCCAATTTGACAGTGGCATCTGCGTGTGGAACATTCCAGGGATATTTTAAAGACGTGTGTGAACGTGTAAACTAAACAGTGACAGCTACTCCATTGCAGTCAACCGAAATCCTTAATGTTCGGTAGTGAAACATCCAACACATGAACAGTCAATCGTAATCCAGAAGGTTGTGTAGTGAAACATCCAACACATGAACTGTGAGAACATGATACTTTCCGTAACTACATCAGACCGGAACAGGTGTGTTCTAGAAGCTTCAACATCAGCTGTTTTTAGTGTTCGTGTGTACTTCCGGATTAGTTAGAAATTTAGAGCAAAATTAGCAGACGACATATAAAAGTTTAAAAAGCTATGACGATTCTAAAATCTTTAGGAATCAACAAAGTTAAATACACGAATTGTGTGTTTATATATTTTTGTAGTGTAATCTTAGAATCATATCTTGATTAATGTATTCATATTACCGACTTTTTCTCGTTAATATGAAGAAACGTCAAGCGTTGACGCTAAGAAATAGGATAATTATTGTAAATTATTGTATTTCATAAATGTTGAAATTATTCCCCTTTCATTTATTTGTTATTACATCAATTACACAAAGGGCCATAATTTGAAATGTATATTCATTAATGTGTTGCGTATAATAGCCATGTTGTTGCCAGATTGTTGACACAACAGGTAGCCATCTACTGGGCATGGCAGAGTTTTACCGACATTGCAGACCAACACAAGAGCTACTGGCCAAATAAGGTCAGGGTTTAAGCGTTTTATGCGACTTATATAAAGTCACATTTCGGTCTAGCTAGATGGTTTTTGTTTCAAGAACCATATTATTACGTTTTTTTTTTTAATGCTGCGAGGTAGATGCGTGAAGCTGGTACTACCGATCTGACTGGGTCATTAATGCAATTGAGGTAATCAGCCATCGAGAGGATGAAACCTGACATGTGTTAAAGGTTGAACACCACATGTCGTTGAATGCAACTTCCATTTCATATATATATTTCTATGGCATATGTGTATTTATTTGTATTTTGATACCAATGTATATAACAACAGAAGGGTAGACTCTGACAAGGTTAGAATATTAACCCAGTATGTACATATATTATACATGAAAGATGACATCTTTCATGAATTTGCCGGGGGAGCGTGTCAGAGTCCAGAAAGAGTACAGTGATGCAGTGACATCGTTACGCCCGCCAGGCGACTTAGCTCCCAGCAGGGATGCAGCAACTTCGTTACGCCGCCAGGCGAGTAGTAGTTACCGGCCTGCAAGATTGCTGGCTGACGAGCAACCAGCGGGCAAGCAAGGACGCAAGACGCACGCATGCCTCGTGAAGCCACCTCAGGTGGGAGGCAAGTTGCGAACTAGCGGCAGACCGCTCTAGGACTTCGACTCGGACAGACGTGTGATGAGAGAAAGGCGTTGTGTGGTTTTCTGTGCTTGAAAGTCGAGTGTCTGGACATCTTGAGAGTCAGACTTGTGAGCTGTATTGTGGATGTAAGTGTATTGAAGTATCCAGTATATATTGTTGTGATCATCGTTCTGTATTTGATATGTGAATAAATCCATTGAACGGTGTGTCGTTGAGTCTTACGTCAAATCACGTTGTACTTGTACTGTCTCACATGTGTTAGGTTAGCGAGCCAAGTTTAAGACCCTGACACATATATATATATATATATATATATATATATATATATATATATATATATATATATATATATATATATATATACACACACATATGTGTGTGTCTGCGTGTGTGTGTGACCTTTTTTTTAAAAAGTGATGATGTGTGATACAGTTGTATGACTCACCGGGTCTCTGTAGGGACACTCTTGAGCCAACGTCTGCACTGACACACATGACCCCAATAAACCACACAATGTCAAGGTTTCTCACAGATTCCACCATCTTGTAGCTGTACTTGTATCTGATCACACATTTCAGTAAAGTGAACAGTTTTACATTGTATTTTCTATAATTCCTTACTGTGTTAACTACACCTTTGTCTGGCTTTACCTAGTGTATTGTTTTCTAGAATTACCTGCTGTGTTGTTATCTACACATTTATCTGGCTTTACGTGGAATAGTGTTTTCTAGAATTTTTTGCTGTATTATCTACACATTCAACTGACTTTACCTAGCATTTTGTTTTCTAGAATTCCTTACAGTGTTATCCACACATTTATCTGGCTTTACCTGATATATTGCTTCAGTTCCTTCTCTCGCTTTGAACTCGTGCGTAGTCCATCCACGCACTACTACCGCTAGTAGTAGTAGTAGTAGTAGTTACTACTATTTGGTGGTGCACGGGACTGATTCTTAGTGTGTGGGTTACCTTTCCTATTACCAGTAGTCCCCAACCGTCAGGGTAACCTACTCTATGTCGTCTCCAAGACAGGACGAGAAGTCAACATTAAAGTTAACCGAGTGGGGAACCAACCCCCTACAACGGTCACCAAAGAAAGTTTAAACTCTTCGGCCACGTCGACTTCCACACCTAGTATAAGCAAGCAATACATAATTTCACTTCCACACCTAGTATATATGCACACAATACATTATTTCACTTTCATACCTAGTATATGCACATAACACATTATTTCACTTCCACACCTAGTATAAGCAAACAATACATTATTTCACTTCCACACCTACTATATACACACTAACACATTATTTCACTTCTACACCTAGTACATAGACATCAACACATTATTTCACTGTCACACCTAGTAGATGCATATAACACATTATTTCAAATCCTTAATCAGTTCTAATTTTCAGATGCACTTATTTATTTAGGGGTTGAGTGAGAGGTGGATCATTTCCATTGTTCTCCGTAAACATTCCACTCTCCCATATCACACAAGGAGAATCTCAGCACAGTTAACGAATCTGCTCACCAGCCAGGATGCAAATCTGTATTCCCGAGGCATAAATGCTATAAATATTCTTGTGTGTGTAAGTTTTCTAATTCTGAAATTGTACCACATGGTCAGCCTACTGGATATTCACTGTTTCATGTTCAATTAGCGAAGTAGTTTTACCGTATGAAACATACAAATTGCTCATTATGTGAGAAGGCTGGACGTTATCTCCGCAACCTCAGGAACAGATGGATATACCAACGTTTTATTATTGTTAACAGATCACTACCGCTTTCGTGGAGAATGGAATCAGGTCTGTTTGAGCTAGAAATGGACGTCGTATAACTAAGTCATTCCGCCCATGTTGCACTTTGAGGAAAATCCGTTGACTATCAAGTTGTGAATACCGGACATCTTTGACCGTGTACGACTGTAGAGTTGTGCTGATGGGACACATTCTTTGTACTTATCACCATCATCACTAATGATGGCCAAGTTCCATCTCAGTTATTCATTGCTGTCCTGTATCTTCACGGTCCATTGACACCGACGTCGTTTAGTTCATTGAAACTGTCTACCTACATGGAAGGTCCTCCAGTCCATTATTTGATGTTGTCCACCCACATGTAACGTTGTCTTCCAGTCCATTACATGATGTTGTCCACCAACATGTAAGGTCTTTCTGCCCATTACTTTATGTTGTACACCCACATGTAAGGCCTTTCTGTCCATTACATTCTGTCCACTATTTATATTGGCCATCCACATGTAAGGTATTGTAGTCCATTACTTTATGTTAGGCCACCAATATGTAAGGTCTTCCCGTCCATTACTTGACGCATGTCCACCAACAGGTAAGACTGTCTTTCAGTCCATTACTTGATGTTGTGCACCCACATATAATGTTGTCTTCCTCTTGCACGCTTCTTCCCACTTTCAAAATCCAAATGAATTAATAAAGGTAGTGATCAGTTAAGTAAGTGTCCATGGTTTTGTCTCGTAACTAGAAGTTAATATAACCTTGCTAACAAGTTGTTTAATATCTACAAGAAAATGGAACAATGCAAAAGGACATGGAAGCTATCCATATATAACTGTACACTGATAAACCAAAGTTAGCGTTCATCACATATAGTAATACGTTATCATCATCATCATTTGCCATGACGATGAGCGTTAGCGGTGATGTTTCGCCACCTCACTCAATCATCAGATTAGTTGATCAGCTCAGTGTTCTTGTCTCGACCATACCACGTGGCCAAGCCAGCCAGGTATTTACTTCTCTGCCTTTCCCTTATTCTCTTCCCCTCAATCTTGCCAGTTGTCACCAAGTTATCCAATTTATTTATTCTCATAACGTGTCCATAAACTTGTGACTGTCTCCGTCTAATTTTTCTTACAGTTTACTATTTTTAATTTGTGTCTTGTAGGACTTGGTCATTGATTTTTCTGTCTGTCCATAATATTCTTGGCATTTTTCTCAGAAAGCATATATACTCAGTTCAAAGATGTTTTTCATCTTTTCTGCTCATTGTCAACGCTCCTCATCCATACGAAAGTTCAGGTTCTAAGGAGCACATCAATACTATTTTACTCTTTGCAAATGACATTTTTTTTGGTCAGAGTGTTTTCCATCTTGAAAAAAAAAAAAGAAGCACCCTTTGCTATGGCGATTCTCGTTAGAATTACTTCAAAGCATCTGCCATCAGATGTTATAACTGTTCCAAGATAATTGTACCGTAATAACATAATATTAAAATAAGATAACACTATTTTTAGATTCCAGGAAAAGTTGTATAAATGAATAAAGAGGTATACATTCACATGGAAACCACGGCAGTGAAGTGGTTAGCATGTCTGCCTCTCGGCGCGGTATGGATATGTTAGAATCTACATTGAGGTGGACATATTTGTTTTTCAATGACCTGGGCTGCCGCGTGGCCAGAATCTACTCCTGGGACCAGGATGTGCTCTGATTACTAAAGGCTGACAACATTATATTGTAAACATCACTCACTGAGTGTAGATTGCCCTGTCAATATTTCCAACACTTCATGATGAACAAAATAAGAACAAATGGCAAATTACATCATTAAAGAACTCCTATTTACGAACGATCAAGCACTGATTGCAGAATCAGAATAAGAACTGCAAGTCTACATGAATGGTCTAAACGAAGAGTGAATGGAACATAACCAAGCCTGAACAATGACAGAAGAAGATAAACGAAAAATTACAACAATTGACATTAGATCCTGATTAGAATACTCAACGTATCAAGAAGAGAGAAAATAAGAAATGATGAAATCAGAACTACATTAGTGGTAATAGAAGCGCTAGATTTCATTAGAAAACAGCAAGTGAAATGGTTCGGCGACATAACTAGACTACCAACTAACAATATACCACAACAAGAAATGATGTATAAACCAAATGGCCCCAGAAAAAGAGACCGATCATCTAAATGATGGACAGAGGGAATAACAGAATACTTTGGATTCTGGATATATGAAGCCCAGAATCGAGCACTTTCCCGCTGTTTATGCTTCACCTCGACACCGCAAGGTACAATGAAACATCATAAGAGAGAGAGAGAGAGAGAGAGAGAGAGAGAGAGAGAGAGAGAGAGAGAGAGAGAGAGAGAGAGAGAGAAAGAAAGAGAGAGAGAAAGAGAGAGAGATAATGAGAGAACAACATCAACATAAGATTAGGATGTAGTATAGCAGAATATACGGTGATGGCATAGGGCAGAAACTTTTTTTTTTTTTGGTGCATATCCTTTACAGGCCATCGCTGTCAACATCTGCATCTTTCAGCTGATTGTTGATTTCTTGGCAAGATTACGCTCAGTAGTTTGCCACTGCTTTCTGAGCGGCCGGCTCACATACCCCGTAATTTACCTGACGCGATTCGAACCACTGCTGATTCTCACCGTCGTCACGTTACTTACGAGAGTATACGAGATTACGGAGAAAAGTCGCTAACCTCTAGGCCAGGAAGCCGGCGGGCAGAACCTGCTAGTGATATATTACTCTTAACCTTTACTATGATGACGGCACATGATGGTGATGATCTACTGAAGGTAGAATGTAGTCAGCACAATGGCACTCACCTGGTGTTCTTGGTTACGGGGAACAAGTGGCTGCCCAATCGTCCTTATAAACACTTGGGACAGATATGGACAGACACGATTTCCAAGTGATTAGATGATTTCAAAAACAAATACAGAAAACAGTTTCGTCATAATGATGTGCATTTTGAAAGACTTGTTTCTTTGTCTGGTAGTTTATGTCCCGGTGTGAACTATAGCATATGTCCTCGCAAAATGCTTTATCGCCTACTGTCTGACTACCTTTGATAAGACTTCGTAAAATATGATTTTGTGAAAACTGGTAGTTCACCGTGACATTACATGGCATTGTGCATGTCCCTTTCAGGACATTACAATCAACCCCATGTTGATTTTCTGTGTAGTTGTACGTTCTGTAGTTACAGTAGTAACCTAATACCGATGTAGGCACTGAACCACCTACCCCTTCCAGGGAATAGGAAGTTTATTGGCGAGCTCTCTTATCCTGTCCATTAAGTGACGTCTTCACCGTGACATAGTCTGGAGTAAAACGTGAATTAACTCAAGGAGTGTGCTTGACATGTGGAGGAGTGCTGGGTATATGGTGCTGGTGCCACGTTTGTACAGGCCACTGGACACTGGGGGGGGGGGGGGGGGAGGAGTTCAATGTCACACCTGCTGCGTGTACGTCACAGAACATGTTCTGCGGATGTGTTAGGTTCCCCACATTGAACATGTTCTGGTGTCTGTGTTAGGTTCCCAACACAGAACATGTTCTGGTTGTTGTGTTAGGTTCCTTACACAGAACGTGTTATGGTTGTTGTGTTAGGTTCCCCACATAGAACATGTTGTGATGGCTGTGTACACTCTGGAAAAGGTAGTGCCTACTAATTTCCAAATGATTCAATTAAAATACAAGGACAGTAGCTGATTTTAACAGATTTACAACGTTGGCAAAATATGATGTATACTATAGTTAATAACCGTTGTGAACTATGACATCTGTGTCCTTGGCTTTCGAAAAGAATTCCATCATTGACACAATTTCGCGACCCTGGATAATACTTGATGAACTTGTATTCGGGTAATACCGGGAAGTGACAGACCCTACACACTGATACTTCTAAGCCAAAAATAAATATGAAAAAAAAATAACTAAACATATAATTGGTTAGATGAAGACACTATATGAGAAGTATCAGAATATTTAGATACTTGCTACCACATCTGTCTAGGTAATTCCTTCTTGCTTGACTACTTAACGTGCCACAACCTCTTCATGTTTCATGACCGATGTTGATGAGGCAGATGTTGCCAGGCCCTTTTTGGGATCGTGTGTATATTGTGGAAGTACAGATACAACACCATTGTCTGGAGAGACTGAGATGCAGCAGAGAGTGTGCCGGGGATCTGGCCGACACTCAGTACTCCCAAGAATGAACAGACGTACAAATAATCGGATTGGAACGGGTACCATTAATATTGTGACTCGTTTCTGGTTGTTGACGATGAAGACGGATATGGGAATATCCGGGGTGCTATTTCTTGACTCAACACAACTCTCTGGTCACATATTACATGAAAACTCACTGCCAATGCAAATATAAATAACCCGTAGAAGCTTTTGTATTATATAGTATACTATACGTGGTATATAGTGCAATATATGGGATATATAGTGTACTGTATTTGTATTTTGTATAAAACATGGGATATATAGTATACTGTATGTGGTATATTGCATAATAAATAGAATATATCGTATACTGTATGTGTGTATTGAATAATAAATGAGATAAGTAGTATAGTATATGTGGTCTATTATATAATATATGAGGTATATTGTATAATATATGGGATATAAATTTGCCCATCCCCCATCGGCAGTCCATGGGTGATCTGGTCAATATCCGGCCAGCAGTCTTCACCTCACCAGTCATATCCTTTGATTTCATGTTAAGCTCGGCTGGATCGACCTGGGTTTCAATTCTAGATTCCTGCCTCATGTGGGATGTAAACACGTGACCACGTGATCGACATGCATGCCTAGCTATGGGTACAAATTAATATATGTTCACTCAAGTGCTGTGAAATCCCTGGTAGCACAATTGCTAGAATACAGGTCTGCCTGCCTGTTCAAATCACCTTCGACATGTGGTATGACGTCACCATAACAGGTGTATTATTGATATAAGTAAAAAAACCTTGTGATATCATCAGACTAATGGTCGTTCGGGAGGTAAATTACATGCCCCCTGTTTGCGCTTTGAAGTGTATTGGTCATATAGAGATAGTGGCCAGGATATTTGCATGTATCCATGTTAGGATTGGTTGACCTCAGAGTACAGGTCGTTGAATAATCAAAACTACCTCAGAATAGATACGAACTCATGACCACCGGCAGAAAGGCAAGTGTGCTAACAACTACACTACTGCGACTTCCCGTGGCGTTAAACATGTTCCAGTAACTTATTGTTAGCCGCGATTGTCAGCTGATTACATCACGAACACAATCATGACTTTCTGTATACATGGACTGTTAGGGCTGTGTTTGTGCCATGCCACTCGTTACCCTGTGGGAATTAAAGCATCTGTGTCCTAGATGGTGTAATCAAGCTTTGGTACTGGTAGCTGTGTTAAGTACTTTGAACATACTTTCTGAACTTGTTTCTAATAGTTAATTCAAGTTATCTGTTTTGAATATTTGAGTGAATGAACGAAAGTTGTGTACACTTGGAAGGTCCAGAATAACTCAACAGATAAAATGAAGGTCAAAAACAACTCAATATAAAACGTGATGTGATGATGGGAATAACAGTTAGAAAAAAAAAAATAAACTAGGTATTTTAGACACATCAAATGACATTACATGCGACTGTCAATCATAATTAACGGACAAGTTGAGGGGAATCGATATAGAGGGCGGCATGGACACAAGTTAGCAACAACATTAAGATACGGCCAGAATATGCTATTGAAGAATGTACAGTGAAGACTCTGGTAGAAACTCCTACCCATTACCGCAAACTTTCACTGTGAAGATGACACTTGATAGTGATGAGCTACTGAATTTAAATGTGGTCAGTAAAATACACCTCAACTTTTGTTGCTGCTGTTCATGATGCAGCCCGAAACGTCATATAACCATTGTCTTTATATTCACCTTGGAAGGATACAGACGGCCACCAAATTATTAGATGCGTAAACATATTTAGTGGGCACACGCTTGCAATCTTTTCAAAAATCTGTTGTGCTCTTTATATAGTAAACTTTTGTGAACTCGTCACCTGTATCTTTGGCCGTTCTAGTATTCATTCATTATGTGCCATGCCGTTAAGCGTAGGCGGTCATGTTTTGCAATCTCACTCGATCACCATGTTTCTGTCTCGACCATTCCACGTGGCCAAGCCATTCAGTTAATTACTTCTAGGTCTTCCCCTTGGTCTCTTCCCTTCGATCTTGCCAGTCGTCACCAAGTTCTCCAAGACATTTCTTCTCACGACATGCCCAAAATATTTTGACTGTCTACGTCTAATGTCTATAATCAGTTTACGATCTTCATTTGTTTCTTGAAGGACATGTTCATTTGTTTTTCTGTCTGTCCATAGTATTCTTTGCATTTTCCTCAGAAAACACATGTCCACAGCCATCAATTGTTTTTCAGCTTTATTGCTCATTATCCACGCCTCACATCCATACAAAAGTGCAGGATCTATGCAGCACTTCAATACTCTTTTTCTCGGTTCAATTGATATCTGTTTTATTAGTCAGTATGTTTCAATTTTGCAAAAGGTTACCTTCGCGTTGGCAATTCTTGTTCTAATCTCTTCAAGGCATCTCCCATTAGATGTTATGACTGTGCCGAGATAAATGTATCGATTAACCTGCTTAAGAATATAGCCCATTTACTCATAAATAACATTGTGTTTCTTTTTACCAGTGACGACCATAATCTGTGTCTTCTTATTATTCAGTTCTTCTTCTTCTTCGTTCATCCGGAGTTTTTTTTTTTTCGGACGTGACTGCGTTGTGCCTGTTTACAGCAGAGCTGCGTTCTTGCGCCGTCAGGCCGACACATCCGACTTCTGCGGGCATTTGTTGACCGGGTTAACCTTCCCGGGGTTATTCAGTTCTAACCCTAGTTGTTCACTGTGTACAACAACCGCAACTACTAAATTTTGCAGGTGCTGTTCATTGTCTGCAATCAAGACTGCATCATCTACATACCTAATGTTATTGATGTTTTATCCCCCAATGTTGATTCCTTCCATATCTTCTATATTTATGAAAATATTTTCACTGTACCTCGAAAATATATCAGGAGACATTGCACATACCTGTCTCGCACCTCTTTTAATAGGCTGATATTGACCTACATCTTTATCATTTCTGATGGCAGCCTGTTGTTTCCAATATATGTGTTTTTTACAAGTCTAAGGTCTATTTTATCAATTTGTAGATATTCAAGCATGCTTATCATGTCAACATGTCTCACTTTTTCTAAAACCGTTGTGTAGTCAATAAAGAAAAGATATAAATCTTTGTTTTCTTCTATAAAACATTCAATTACTGTTCTCAGTATATACACATCAATGACTGTACCCTTGTCTTCTACAAACGCACATTGTTCTTCTTCCATTTCGGTTTGTATTTTCTTTCTAACTCTTTGTATGATAATTTTCAGCAGACACGTCGTAATGTGGCTCATTATACTAATTATTCGATGTTGATCGCATTCCAAGGATCCTTATTTCTTTGGTATTGCAATAAATATAGATTTACATAATACAGGAGGTATATCTCCAGTATCGTATATTGCGTTCAGCAGTCTGGTGACTTGGTCTACTCCATATTCTTCTAATGTACTGATCATTTCTATTATGATGTTATCTGCACCCGGGGTCTTGCCAGTTTTCATAAGGTTAAGAGTATTCTGAACTTAGATCTTCAAAATTGACAGTCATTCATTATTATTCCGATAATCATATTGTTCTTCTCTTGTATCATCATAAAGGTCTTTCACATAATCTGACCACGCATGTAAAATCTGATTTATTTATATATTTATTTATTTATTTCATTTTATTTTTTAGAGTAATAAATATTGTTAGATACTCTAGGAATAAGGCAGTTTTTTATGTTAATTAGATTTTCTCTTTATGGTATTCGATTCGTTCGATATCAGTTTATACCATAATGAGATTTCACTGTATTTTATGAGGTTGAATATTGTCAATTTGCATATTGACATATTATTGTCTACCGCCCTTTTGGCTAATATCAAAGTGTAGTATTGCCTTTACTGAACTTGGTCTGGCCAGGGGTAGAACTGATCATCAAACTTCACACCTTCTCACAGTAGATATGGGCTTCGTGGTCCACTGTGGGCAAAGACTAATAGTGGGACTATTGTCCAATTCCCCCGCACCCCATACCCTCACATCGGCCTACCCCGTACCCCCACTCACACACATGACAGTAGACATGGATTTGAATAACAATTGTTTCGTAAATAATGTGCCTTTTAATTCATAAGCAAACGTTTTAAACTCCCTAAATCGTAAACAGTTAGGTCCTAAAGTCGCGCGAATTTTGAAGAGTGAGATCCGCTTTTGTGACGTTACGCTTGCGGTGCTAGACTCTTCATATAGTAAAATATCATGAGTGCTGCACCCCATTTTCAATCCGATACCGCATCCCGTACTACTTACAACCTTTTCCAGGTTCAGGAAAACATGTCAGGGTAATAAAATGGCGCCTTGTTCACGAATCTCATTCTCTGATTGCACGTTGCGAAATTAGCAAGAGAAGCGACCAACACGAACTTTACAGGAAAACCACTTCTGGGCTTGTTAGTGCAAAAGATGTGAGGCACGCTAGTTAGTCTTTTTTTTTTTTCAACGGATCATCCTCACAGTATATCGTACAATTAGTCCTTACAAGCTCCCTGGCGAAGAGGTTTAGTCTCACTGCGGGGGATTTTGCAGCAGACCGCCTTGAAATGGGCTTTAAGAAAAGGCATGGGGTGGGGTGCCGGACGTTAAGAAAGCAATGGCAAACAACTGAATCCGATTAACGAGTAATATAATATAATAATAACCTGCCAAGAAATCACAAACAGCAAAACATTGCACTGCGACGTCCTGTAACGATATCCCCCTGACAACTATTCCAGAGCGAACCCCGTGGAAAGATGAACATAGAATATCACTACAAATCCAGTCAAAAGTGAGAGGAATATTTGACAAGGAAGAACAGAACAGTGTACAGCGCAGAACAGCCACTCTCAGCTTCCTTGATGACGAATACCCACAGGACCTCTGGATCCGAGTCTACACAGATGGGTCAGCACAAAATGCTGTTCGAAATGGAGGAGCGGGAGTGTATATAGAATACCCAAATAATACTAGAGACACGGCCAGAATTCCAACAGGAAAGTACTGCCATAATTATGATGCTGAAATTGAGGCAATCAAGATAGCCACAGAGAAATTACAAAATACCAGCCATGGTACACAACCTGTGGTGATATTGACAGATGCAAAATCCGTAATAGAGGCGCTCCTGTTTGGGAAATTGCCAGTTCTGAGGACACTACTTTCTGAACTTAGCAGTCATCGTAAGATCACCATACAGTGGATACCATCCCACTGTGGAATCCCCGGAAACGACAGAGCTGATCGATTGGCTAAGGAAGGAGCACAAGAAGAACAACCAGATGTGCCTATTACATACCACCAAAAGAAAAGAATGATCAAATCAGTCAGAAGGCCACCAAACCTTACTCAAGACGACTACCACGTTATGGACAGACCAGAACAGGCCATTCTTCTGCGCCTCAGAACAGGACACAATAGATTACGCAACCACATGTATACAAAATTCAAGATTGGTGACTCAGCCATGTGCACATGTGGTTTGGCGTCGCAGACAGCAGAGCACATACTCCAGGATTGCCCAAACTACAACATATCCAGGCGAACCTTCTGGCCTAGAGGGACAACGGTGGAAGATAAACTCTATGGACCGCTGAATGAACTCAAAAAGACTGTTAGATTCATACAAGAGACAACATTGCAGTTATAAACATAATTTAGGCGAACGAAAGAAGAATAATATACTACTAACGTTTATAAAGTCCATACGTGCTCAGATCCTACCTTCGGTATCTCAAGCAGAGTGTAGCGACAAGCGACGTCATTTTTGTATTGGTTGTTTATGCTTCTGTGGCTTCCCGCATGACGCTATAGTCCAGTTTGACCAGATGAACCAGCAGTCTTGTTATAGTTGCAGAATCACAACCATTGCTTGAATCGTTTCTTCTTCCTCCCTCCCTTGAGGATGTCAGCTATATGGCTAGTCCAGCCAGTCATCTAAGTCCGCAAGGCTATCTGTCCGTTCGTCTGTTTCCTTGTACAACAAGTACACAGAGCAAGGGAATCTTTTAATCACGTTAATGGGCATATGGTGCTAGACTCATGTTCTATAGACTATTCGTCACTCCATGGGTCAAGTAGTCAATATCACATGGGCCGCCTTAACTTCCTGAGTCTGTTCCTGGTACGCATTCTAGTCACACCTTGAGTCATTGCACCATCACCACTCTCTGGAGACAGATGAGCATCTAGCATGTATTAGATTTGGCGTCTTATCTCCCGGGACATTCATATGTATATAGCTTGTTGACAATAACCTACATACAACCTGTGGGGAAACATAACCACCCTACACTATCTCTCAGTCAGTCCATATGCATTATACTGAATTACCGAGATGGAACATTGTTGCCGTGTTGGGAAGAGCATCTCTAAATCAACCTGGCACCCGTAGATGCAGACTTTACTTCATGACCCATCGTTATATGTTATTACAGTGTTAAAAAGCAGTCTCCAAATGACTTACAAACAATAAACCAAACAGCGATAGAAATCAAGACACAAATTTTATTTTTGACAGGTTGTAGAATTTGGCTCACAGGCCCGTTAAATGTTACGCCCATCCTATCACTAGGTGTACATCTAGGTTCTATATCACTTGATTACAGGACGTTCATTCACAACAAACATAATTTCACAGACTGACAGAAATAAGAAATCAAACAATTACATGAAGGCAACGAATTAATACATTAAAACATTGACGATTACACTGGATGCGGACGAAATAATTATGTGGTTCTTAAAATATATTTTTATTTCTTTAAAATTCCATTTATCATTTTTCAACGCAATATATGGTATATTGTTGTCCTCTAGTTAAGATGACACACAAAAACAAATAGAATCAATCAATGCATTTAAGTGTAATGGCTGCTCTGCATGATTTAGAGCAAGAGGGTCGGTGGTATCCACACATTAAGGTGTGGCTGTTGGCTGTCCACACTGACCACTCAGGTATGTTTGAATTGACTGCCCGTTGCTGCAGTGTACATATGTTACCCACGTGTGTGTAACTGAAGAAAACCACTGTACTAGTTCTTGGGGTGCTGGGCAAGGACAAGACAGTGGCTGAGTCGTGTGGAAAGTTACCTCTGTCTCAGGTCTTAAATGTGCAAACGCTAGAGGGATTTCTGTCAGGTGTGAATTAGTAAGGGATAGGGATCGCAAAGATGTCAGATCTGAGAATGCTGAAGGTGAGATTGTTGAAATGGGATTGTGATCCAAATTCAGAGTGCGTAAGAGGATGAGATTTTTGAAAGTTGAATTTGTAATGTTTTTTATTTTGTTGGAGCTCAGTTCAACGAATGTCAAACTTTGCGGAAAGGTATTTGGTTCAATCCCTGTGATTAGATTGTTAAACAAATGTAAATAGGAAAGCCCAGTCATGCTAGCAACATCTTGTGGTACAGATAGAAGACTATTATCTGTAAGGTCTAACGTTCTTAGAGAAGCGGGCAGTGAGCCAGCAGGAACATCAGATATTCTGTTATTATACAAGTTCAGTGATCTTAGACTTGTTAAGTTCGAGAAATTTGCTGTTCTCGTCAACCCAACAGAATCTAAAGATAAGTATAAAAGCTTCTGAGCAAATGGGGACCCTGTTATTTTTTCAATATCAGACACATTTGTAAAATCGTTGGAACCTAAGTAAAGGGTGTCCAGAATGGAAAGTGTTAAAATAGCTTGTGGTACTTGAGTTAATCCAGTACCTGAAAGGTCAAGAGATCGTAGTGTGTCTTTGATAGTGTTAAAAGCGTCGTCAGGGATTGATTTCAAAGGATTGCCACTTAAGTCGATGTCGTTTAGCAAATGAAAGTCAGAGATCATGCTGGGCCATGAATATAAACTCACGTTGTTTAGTTCAAGGATCTCAAGAGTTGTCGCGATTTGTGTTAGTGTAGCAGCATCCCATTCTTGAATCCTTGTATCACGAATAGCTAGGTAGGTCAGGTTGGTCAGTTTCTTTAGTGCTGTTGGTAAACTGGTGAACTTTGCTTCGAGAAAGACTACTGTTTGCAGTGTTGTCGCCGATGTATTAAAGGCGTCGTCAGAAATACTATTGAGTGGGAGATGAAACAACCAAATTGCTGTAAGCCCGGAAGGCAGACTATTGCTGGGTATGCTGGTTATATTTCCACCCTGAACAAGAATATAAAACAATACAAATGAAATGAATTCAGTATAAGTAGATGCACGATCTATATACAATAGTTATCAAGCTTTAATCTCGACCCACCGAAATATTTCTAGATCCTGTGTTAGTTCTTCTGCCGCATGCATCCTTACGCCCTAGGAGTTTGTAGAGTCCTGTATCTCATGTGTGCCCTCTGCCTCTTGTTCCAGTGACCATGCTTTCCTCACTGTTGTTTCTAAACCAATGTGGTGTTTTATAGGGCCAACGTCTTGCTGTTTCTGAGACATGATAGTGCTGGTGCCAGTTTTCCTCCAGATATTGTAGCATGACAATGTTATCTTCTTTCGTGATTCCTGGTCAGGTTTACGTTCAGGAGTATGCCATTAATTTCTGAACTACTGGCACCCATGCCATTTAATAAAAAGGACCAACGTAAGGCGGTCTGCTGCCAAATCGCATACAATTGTGTTTTGATCACAGGTATGCGCTATCCGTAACCCCTTCGGCACGGTGTGCCACGTAAGATATTCCATAAATATTAGTATGTACGTTCAGAACCCCATCGTTTTTTTCTCCCTTAAAGATTGCGAAATGATCGATGGCTCACAAGAGTAAGTTGACACAGTCAAGATCAATCAATCAATCAATCATGTGCTGTGCCGGAAAGCGTGGGCGGTCATGACTAGCCATTTTACTCGATCACCAGAGTCGTAGATCAGCTCAATGTTCCTGTCTCGACCATGCCACGTAGCCAAGCCATCCAGGTATTTACTTCTCTGTCTTTCCCTTGGTCTGTTCCCTTCGATCTTGCCAGTTGTCACTAAGTTCTCCAATCCATGTCTTCTCATAACATGCCCAAATAATTGTGACTGTCCACGTCTAATTTCTCTTATCAATTTACGATACAGTCAAGATACAAGTTTTCAAACATTCACTGTAATACGTTTGTTGGTGTTGTCCTGAAGGTTCTTAGTGCTGTTTGAAATCGGCGTTTCTATAGCCAGTCTACGCCAGTGTTCTTTTTGTTGGTCAAAATTGTGGTTGATTAATTAAAGGAAATTAGTTACATATCCTTTACAGGACGTCGCAGTCAACACCAACATCTTTTTTTTTGCTGTTGTGATCTCTTGGCAAGTTTACGTTCAGTAGTTTGCCATTGCTTTCTGATCATCGGCACCCAAACCATTTTGTAAAAGATAAACTTAAGACGGGTTGGTGTCAAATCGCCCACTGTTGTGTTTCGAACTCAGGTTTGCGGGATTACAAACTTTGTCCGTAAGACCTTCCCCACGGAGCCGGCGGTTGATTAATACTTTCAAATATTTGTGTTCAGTTTCATAATTGCTTTGTTTTATATTTCAGTCTATCATGAGAGACAAGATACACAGTTATACACCCTCATCACTATTTGGGTGGAGGACCCCGTGATGTGCATATCAGAGTTATAGAATTGAATTTCCAATAATTATTAGGGCCCACAAAACTGACATTATAACAATTGTGGAATGCCCACAGTTTAATGAGGCCTGATCGAAGAAGAACAGCATTGATGGAAACTATAATCCTGCCTCTGATGAACATTTATCCAGACCACTGTCTTGGCAATATATGTGGCTATACTCAGTATGTTATTTGATTGGATTTATTAGCATTGCTATTTATATACATAATATTTATACATAATTACACTGTGTGAATAGTTATTTAGTAACTAACTTCAGCTACATTAAAATATGTGTGTGGCAAAGAAGCGACCCCATTATTGAAAGACCGACGTTACACAAACTTACCTCAAATGAAAGATCTGTTATTTGACTGACATTGGCTCCCGTGTTCAATGGAGGTATTTCTTGGAGATTGTAACATGTTACACTGTCTATATCACACATACATCTCTGTGGATATACAGAAGACAAACGTGACATTACTAACTAAAACCTAACACAGAGATTGTAGACGTTGAGAGAGGCCAGTTGTAGAAATGTAACTCCGTGAACAGTTCCAGGACTAGTGGCACACAACACTGCCAGTATCATCATGTAGCCAGACTTGTGTAGAACATGGCTCTCATCACAACCCGCCGGACAGTGCCTCCATTCTTGACCAGTTCTCCTGTATCATGCAGTTTCATGTCCAGCGTGGTTTGCTTCTTCTTGCAGAAACTATGCTTATCATGGCTGTACTGTCTAAACCACTGTGATGATTCCTACGTCTAATGTGTTTCACTTTCCGTGAAGCTGTTCATAAATCATACGTCATCGATGTTCACATCCTTCAGAATTGCAGTATTATTTCCTTTTTCTGTTATTCGCCGGCATTATACAATGTAACACCTATAATATGCTTAGATTCCAAATCAAATCAAATCAAATCAACTTTATTAGGGTCACAAATTGGGCGCGCAGGCCCGTCTTACATTCGGCCCTTCCAATCACTCGTCTTTCGTTCGTCAAGAGCATTATACATTTACATAGGAAGAAAAATAACCATTGTGAAATGAATGTTGTAAACGTTCATGAGAACGTTTCATGGTCCATGAGAACCACGCTATGCAAACTCTATAAAGTTCGGGCACTAACCCTTATGATAACTAAAATGGAGGGGATCTGTACACTAATAGATTATTTCATGTACATTTTAGATGATCACTGAAACCAAGCCAGTCTGACCAACAGCTACATAATCAGGGCATAACACTAGAATGTATTAAACGGTAATATCCGGAACGTATCAATTTGAAGACAAATACAATTGAGGAAAATAAAATACAAAACAATGTTTTCCCGTAGTGAATTTGAATAACGAAGACACAAACATTAGATTGCACGATTTATTGCATGGCAAATTTCGCTGCATCTCGTCAGGTACATACTGCAGAAATCACACAACTTACGTGAATTAACTAGATAAATCCTTCAAGTTGACATATACACATATTCGCACAGTAATGTCCATTATCTACCACGGTAATTTTAAGCTGACTAACATGTCTTTCTGTTTGCACAATTCTGGTTTGCGTTGATTGATCATAATTGCTTCTTACAAACTTTAACAAGCGAGTATTTTGTTTGTTAAACAACACGCGAAAGGCAGTGTCTCTGTCCACCACATGGCCGCTTTCGATAATGTGCCTACCAATTGAAGACGCCGGGAGCTTCCGGTGTGTCGGCCCAACGAGGCTAGCATTTCCTGTGTATTGAATTTTGTTGACCCATTGAGGTATGTGTTCTGACACTCGTTTGTTAAGCTGTCTCTCTGTTCTACCAATGTAGAAGGCCTGGCATCTACATGTAAATTGGTAAATATAATTGTTTGTGGCGTACAGAGGAACAGGCTCTTTGACTGCTGGTGTAGGAATCTGTACGGTTTTATATCTAATGACTGGAGTTGCTGCACAGAATGTTCGGCCTACTGCTGTAGTAAGCCGTCTTGTAGACGTTGCATTACGTCATCCCCTCGAAAGGTTAGCTGGATGTATACCTTGAGTTTGGGGACTGTAGTTACGTCTGGTTTTGGAAAAATAAAATATTTTGGGTATTTAAAAATACATGAATATCCGAAAATGATAAATGTGGAACTAAGTGTACTGACGAAGCGAAGAAGGGAAAGAGCATAACGTAGATGGATTTAAGGCGTGATAGATAATTTACACACGATAGCGACTCAGATGGGACAATTGGCTTATGATAGAGAGAAACTTCGAATGATGGTTATGGGAAAAGTTGTACTCAACACAGGCCACAGTGTGATGATGATTAGTAAGACTGAGCACGTAGGTTCGGTCGAAGGACTACGGATGACAGCTAAACTAAATGTCATTTTAACTGATTAAGTGTTATGGGATGATTAATTATCTCAAACGACTTCCCGTATCTGACATAGACTTATATATCACTGAAATGTTATCAGTATGTTATAATACAACATGTCTGCTACCATATTAGCAACATGTTAAGTCATTGCTGTGACACACCCCTAATTCCAATTTCCTGCCATCCATTATTCTTTGGTCCAAACCTCCTTTTTGTTTGACACTGAATATGCTAAGGAATATTGGAGATGTAAAACTGTAAAGTAGACTTAAGAAAAATATAATTTGAATTACTTTTACACACAATTATAAGCCAGATACAATAGTTACGTACGCAAACAGATATATCACAACATGAATAATATATATACCAAAGGGAAATGTTAGATTAATCACAACATCATAAGAGATTTAATTTCATCATTAATAAAAGAAATGGATGAAGGCAAATTGGATGTCAAAGTATTCTTTACCGTGGAATTTAATTCAAAAGACGTGCTATAAAACAATACCTTATACCACACATCACATGAGAAAGTCGTATGTATATACATGTCCAGAGACAAAATCTGAATCTCAAGATCAAATATCAGATCTTGTGACACATAACAGGAAGGATTCCCATATTATATTATGCACAAGAAACGACTCGACTTAACATGTAGAGACGCTAGATATTATTCTTATAACTGATATAATTAAATTAAGACAAGCTAGGTAACTCTCGGGAGAAAGTCAACAGAGATAGCATGCAGATAGCATCTGGACAGGGTGTGTCTAGAAGATACTGAGACTGGGCCATCACTATTTTATTGTGTTAATTTAATTACAAATCAATAAATCAACATTATCATACTTGTGACAGTAGTTAACGTCAAAGTAATTGCCGTTAATTAAACTTCCCCTAATGTAGGTGGGGTACCAGTTTAGCCCCACCCCCCCCACCCACATTCAGGGTTACGTAAAGCCATGAAAGCAGGTGGTGGATGGAGTGTAAGAGCAGCCAACAGATTGTGGTTGGTTATGGTCTGCACTCTGCGGCAACAGGCAGATGATCTTATCAGCAGAGATAATGGCTATGGTCACCGACTAGTACAGTCAATGCCCAGATGGAAAGCAATGGCAAACTAACTTCTGCAAAACTTGCCAAAAAACCATAACAACCATGAAAGAAACCATAATAAGAAAATGTATATATTTTTGTCACTTGAAACGTCATGACAGTTTGGAGAGAACAATAATGGAGGGGTATATGCCTGGCAAGAGAGGAAGAGGAAGGCCAAGAGAAGATGGGCGCAGGATGTCGCGGATGATCTCCGGATGGGTGTATCTGACGAGGGGCATCTTGCTTGTGATCGAGAAGTTTTCCGGAAGGTTGTTATGGGAGCGAGGATCTGCAAAGGACATGCTACTGAATGAATGAATGAATGAATGAATGAATGAATGAATGAATGAATGAATGAATGAATGAATGAAGTTTAATTCAGCATAGTTAACTTCAAAGTATGTCTCTTCAGAGTAGTTCTCTCCAAACCAGTTACTGTAAAAGCCGTTAGCTTCAAAGTAGTTCCTCTCAAAGTAATATTGTTTAAAGTTGTTCCCTTCAAAGTAGCTCCTCAAGTTTATTCTCCCACACCCCGCCTTTCTCCTTCAAACAGCTTCCTTCAGGGGAGCTCCTGTCACTGTGATTATTGCTGATGTGAGTATCACTTCACATTCCCGCGACCACAACGAGCTGCTTTGTTTGCCGTCACAGGGGGATTTTGTTCGCGCTAGTTCTACTAACATCGGGTATTCCCCAGATAGCTTTATAATTATTAACCAGTGAAAGTGGCCACAGATTATTTCAGTGGAATTGATTGACTGGCACATTGCCGTGCTGACAGACGATAGTTTGTAAAATGGAGTTATATCTCTCCATAACACTATGCCTGTGAGACCACGTATTGCCCACGCAGCATGATGCCGCTCTTGGCCTCCAGAGGAAGGTAACATCAATACACCTGGAACAAGACAAGCTACTGAAGATGCCGGATCAGTAAAGCAATGCTCTAACTGTCCGCCTGTCGGAACTTCGATCCTAGACCAGTTGACAACCAAGACTTAGGGTCTTTTCTGATACGCCATGACATTTAGTCTTTAGGTTGCATTTTCTCGCACTAGGGTAAAGCTTTTACCCACCCAATTGCGCTCCTCCGCCCGAAGCCGTTGGAACAATGTGGGGTGTTGGGTTTCGTAAGCTCGCCCACCGATCCCCCCAATATTCGGCGCTAACAGAAGGCAGAAGTACCGTCTGTTGTCATACGGTATCTCAGTCATATCTGACTAAGTCCTGACACCATTAGTGGGAATTAAAATATGTGTGTGTGTGTGTGTGTGTGTGTGTTTGTGTGCGTGTGAGTGAGTGTTTCAGTTAAATACATCTACACATAAATTATATATATATATATATTCCGTCTATATAACGTAGGCGGATAAAACTCATCAATGAATCTGACTCCTTCTACTCGTTCATTACATTAGACGACCTCAACATATTATTTCGATTCTGTTTACACCGACTGACATTACATCACACAGGGCACGCTTTCCACTATACAGATTACGTTGGGGTAAAAGAAACAGAGAGAAGAAGAAGAGGCAGAAGAAGAAGAAGAAGAAGAAGAAGAAGAAGAAGAAGAAGAAGAAGAAGAAGAAGAAGAAGAAGAAGAAGAAGAAGAAGAAGAAGAAGAAGAAGAAGAACAACAACAACAACAACAACAACAACAACAACAACAAAAACAACAAGATTGGGAAGAGAGCATCATTATTCCAAATGTCAGCCAAAGTAACAAAGTATCATCAGAGCTAAGAGATGATGATGCATAACTAAATTATCTGACTCACCTGGTCACGGTAAGGACACACCTGAGCCAACGTCTGTACAACACACATGACCCCAATAAACCAAACAATGTCAAGGTTTCTCACGGATTCCATCATCTTGTAGCTGTACTTTTACCTGATAAGATATTTGAAAAAAAGTAAACACTTGTCCATTGACTTTCAGTTAGTTGATAGACAGTAATTTTACCTGTGTTTCTCTAGACATTAATTTAGGTTTGATCTGTACCTAGTTTGTGAATACAACATATAAGGTGCTAGTCCCATAATATTACCGACTACTTGACTGTCGATGAGTAATATGCTCAATTACACAAAGACCATCTTTACTTTCCAACACAACTTCTGCTGTCCTTGTTATGCTGCCCACAAAGTCTTGTAAATATTAAATTCCTGTATTCATACCTAATATTCTTTTGCCCATTCATTGCTCACATCACCTCCCTAAAAAAATTAAGTTCGTGCGTTCCCTAAATATTTCTGCCTCCTCTCATTAATCAAACAAAGAAAAGTGCACCAATCCACTACACCAACGAGGACACAAAAGTGTACATCCCAGAATCATACACGCTATAAATATTATTTTGTGGGTAGGTTTTCTCATGTTAAAATGTTGTCAGAGCGGCAGCATATTCTACCTACACAGTTCGATGTCCAACTGCCGAAGGAGATTTTAACGTGTGAAACCTACACGCAGTTCATTATGTGAGAAGGCTTGGCGTTAGATCCACATCCCCGGGATCAAGGGTGTATTTATGATTGTTTTAGAATTTGTTAAAATAGCATGTCGTTGACAGCGTGAATGGAATCAGGTCTATTTGTGTTTGAAGCGGGCGTCCTGCATCTAAGCCACTCAGCCCATGTTGTACTTTGAGGAGAATCGTTTACCGTGTAAGACTGCAGCGTCTTACTGATGCATAACATTCCGTCAATCTATCATTATCATCAATATCATCTTCATTATCATCTGCCATCTCGTAATTCAAGTTTTCCTCCTATTGCGCATCTTCACGGTGCACTGATATAGACTACTTCCAACTAATTACTAGATGTTGCCCATCAACGTGTACCTTTGTTTTCCTCTCGTACGCTTCTCCCCATTTTCCCTTCAGCATTTTTTAATAGATAAACATAGTTCCCCAAACACCAATAGAAAAGACAGATTTTATAAATGTAAAGGTACAGAGCTAGGTACTTGTCCATATATGTCTCTCATAACTGGAATGACAGTGTACATTGTTACGTATTGTCCATGTTTCTATCTCATAACTGGAAGGACATTGTACACTGTTGAGTAATTATCCATGTTTCTTCATCCCATCTAGTAAAAAATAAAACATCGCCAATGATCTGCCCATGTTTCTCTTTCATAACAACAAGAAAATGGAACATTGATGAGTATTGTCCATGCAGCTACATCGTACCCATAAGAAGAGTAAATATGACACTTGATCATTCATAAATTTCAAGGAACACACTCTGGGAAGTAAAGGCGGACTGTGTGATACTGACCATGTCAATCACTGAGTACCGATTACTTTACAAAATGTAGGGCTAGCACCATACGCACTATTCACATGAAGGCTTGACAAAGCTACTTTACTTGTGCTACAGAGATCCTGGAATGTAGGCAGAGGTCAGACTGTCGACAAAATTGCTAATGGTAAGTCGCTGTGTGAGGAACGCTCATCTCAGCAGAGGCGGCATGAAGGCCGAGAGCCGACATCAACAACCAAGTAGCACAGAGCAGGAGCTGGTCTCCTATAGCGTGAGGGAGATGTTTGAGCCGTGAACGAGGTACAAACAAGACAATAATGGCGGCATCGACGTCTGCTGATGCATAGCGAACCTGCTGATAGGGAGGTGACGACATAGCCGAACAGTCCTGCACGATGCTAACTTCTCACGGCCGAAGGTGCTAGGGTATGTGTGATGGCACTAAGGTGCTAGGGTATGTGTGTGGGCACGAAGGTAATAGGGTATGTGTGAGGGCACGAAGGTGCTAGAGTATATGTGAGGGCACTAAGGTGCTAGAGTATGTGTGAGGGTACGAAGGTAATAGGGTATGTGTGAGGGTACGAATGTGGTAGGGTATATGTGTGGGCACGAATGTAATAGGGTATGTGTGAGGTCACGAAGGTGCTAGTGTTTGTGTGAGGGCATAAAGGTGCTATTGTTTGTGTGAGGACATAAAGGTGCTAGTGTTTGTGTGAGGGCACGAAGGTACTAGGGTATGTGCGAGGGCACGAAGGTGCTATTGTTTGTGTGAGGGTAAGAAGGTGCTAGTGTTTGTGTGAGGGTACAAAAATGCTAGGGAATGTGTGAGGACACGAAGGTGCTAGGGTATGTGTGAGAGCACAAAGGTGCTAGGGTATGTGTGAGGGCACGAAGGTACTAGGGTATGTGTGAGGGCACAAAGGTGCTAGAGTATGTGTGAGGGTACGAAAATGCTAGGGAATGTGTGAGGACACGAAGGTGCTATTGTTTGTGTGAGGACATGAAGGTGCCAGGGTATGTGTGAGGGCACGAATGTGCTATTGTTTGTGTGAGGGTAAGAAGGTACTAGGGTATGTGTGAGGGCACGATTGTGCTATTGTTTGTGTGAGGGTAAGAAGGTGCTAGGGTATGTGTGAGGGCACGATTGTGCTATTGTTTGTGTGAGGGTAAGAAGGTGCTAGGGTATGTGTGAGGGCACGATTGTGCTATTGTTTGTGTGAGGGTAAGAAGGTACTAGGGTATGTGTGAGGGCACGATTGTGCTATTGTTTGTGTGAGGGTAAGAAGGTACTAGGGTATGTGTGAGGGCACGATTGTGCTATTGTTTGTGTGAAGGTAAGAAGGTACTAGGGTATGTGTGAGGGCACGATTGTGCTATTGTTTGTGTGAGGGTAAGAAGGTACTAGGGTATGTGTGAGGGCACGATTGTGCTATTGTTTGTGTGAGGGTAAGAAGGTACTAGGGTATGTGTGAGGGCACGATTGTGCTATTGTTTGTGTGAGGGTAAGAAGGTACTAGGGTATGTGTGAGGGCACGATTGTGCTATTGTTTGTGTGAGGGTAAGAAGGTGCTAGTGTCTGTGTGAGGGACGAAGGGCTAGGGTATATGTGAGGGCATGAAGTTACTCGGGTATGTGTGAGGGCACGAAGGTGCTAGTGTTTGTGTGAGGGCACGAAGGTACTAGGGTATGTGTGAGGGCATGAAGTTACTCGGGTATGTGTGAGGGCACGAAGGTGCTAGGGAATGTGTGAGGGCACGAAGGTACTAGGGTATGTGTGAGGGCACAAAGGTGCTAGGGTATGTGTCAGGGTACGAAAATGCTAGGGAATGTGTGAGGACACGAAGGTGCTAGGGTATGTGTGAGGGCAAGAAGGTTCACCCACATGTAAAGTCTTTCTGTTGATTACCTTATGTTGTCCACCCAATTTAAGGTCTTCCCGTCCATTACTTGATGTTGTTCACCCACATATAACGTTGTCTTCTATTCCAGTACTTGGTATTGTCGATCAACACGTAACATCTTCCAAACCATGACTTGATGTTGTCCACCCACACGTAACTGTATCTTCCAGAACATTAACTAATGTCGTTCACAGACATGTAAAGTCTTCAATTTCATTTCTTGATGTTGCCAGTCCATGTGCAACTTTGTCTTTCTCTTGCACGCTTCTCCCCACTTTTCCCTCCATCATATTACTTTCTTCAAACTCCAATAGAAGATAAGAAATTAATAAAGGTAGGGGAAGAGTTAAGTCATTGACCATGGTTTTGTCCCTTACTAGAAGTTAATGTAATCTTGCTACCAAGTTGTTCATATCTGCGCTTAATATCTACAAGGACATGGAACATTGTCAAATAACCACAAGGTAATGGAACATTGTTATATAATGTTCACTCTTTCTGCATCATATCTACAAGGAAATGGAAGCTACCGATATGTTATGTTACATTGATAAACTAGAGTTAGCAACACATACACAATGTAATACGAAATAATATAACATTAAAATAATATATTTGTTTCTATATTCCACGAAAAATTGTATACATTAATACGATGACATTCACAGGTAAACCATTGTAGTGAAGTTGCCTCTCGGCACTTTGGTGATGTGAGAAAATTACATTGAGTCGGAGATATTTGTTTTTCTATGACTTGGGCTGTCAGGTGGCCAGTATCTAAACTAAGACCTGGAAATGTTCTGATTACTAAAGGCGGAAGGCATCACATTGTCCACATAACCCATGCACTAGAAAACAACGTTACATGCGGGTAGATTACCTATACAACTGTTAACTCTTCTACACTTTTGTATATGAATAGTGGGAATAAAATGGTATAACTGAATAACCGATATAGAGCTGATGGAGAGAACTACACGAATCCCAGTGAAACAGGCGGTGAAGAAACTACACTGGCCTGGGATAAAACACACACCGGGAACACATGATGACGAAGTAACTAAACACTCTCTTGTCTGGAACCCACAAGGCAAACGAAATAGCGGAAGATCTAAACACTCTCACTCTTGGAGCAGAGGATTACAGACAGAGAATAATAATATTAGGAGGACAAAGCTCGGGCTGCGGGAGGTAGCAAGAAATAAGACGGCTTGGTGTGGTTTGACTGAGGGACTATGCTACAGTGGGGAATAAAGGACAGAAGACACTATTGCATGGAGTTGACACGTTGAACTTAACTTAATGAGGGATCGTATCACTGAGGTTTGTGAAATGTGGGTTTTCAGAAAACTGGAACTTGTGTTATGGACGTAAAAAAACGCACATTGAAGATGAAGAATAACTCAATATAAAAGTGTGCCGCTGACAGAAATTAAGCCGAAAAATGTCATTGTATTTCGGAAACATCATATTACATTCATGGCTACTGATAACCATAATGGAAGAAATTGTTCATGAAAAAGATCTTAGAGGGCGTCACAGATATATATAGACGAACAACATCAACCATAAATAAAAACTGTAGTGAGGCAACTAGAAACTGCTAGTTAAAAAATTAGTGCAAATGAGAACTAAAACAGAACCCGTTGCCACAACTGAAATAATTAACTTCGAAAAAGGTATATATGTGAACAAACCCAAATCTTGAAAAGACGGGGGAACTATTTCGAACAACTTCTCAACATTCCATTGTAAACTACACGAATCCAAGAAGCCTATATGGATGGCATCGAAGAACTGGAATCAACGTATTATGAGTACAAATTAGAGAAGCCATCAGACTAGACCCAATAAATAAATCATTTGGACAAGACGAAATATTAAATGAGCTAATTAAAGCAGCAAGAGAAGGAGGGATAACATGACTACATAAATTGTTTACCATTTTTCAGTTGAAAAACAGACACCATGAGACTGGGGAAGAGCCATAATCATCACAGTTTAGAAAAACAAAGGCACACAATAGAGAGGCATTTCCCTTTGGAGTCATATTTTTTTTTTTTTTTTTTTTCCCGCGTTTCCATCCTGTTTCAGGATATTGCGGTCAACACCAGCATCTTTCAGCTGTATGTTGATTCCTAGGCTAGATTACGCTCATCAGCACGCCACGACTTTCTGAGCGACCGGCTCCATACTCTCATAAGTCACTTTTGCGATTCGAACCACTGCTAATTCTCGTCGCGTCACGTGACGAGAGTATTCGGGGTTAGCGGAGAAAGCTGCTAACCCCTCGGCCACGGAGCCGGTTTTGGAGTCATATTGGAACAACATTTTGCAAAATTCTCGTGAAAAGACTAAACCTACTATAGAACCCCAGATAAACGAAACACAACTTGCTTTTTTGAAAAAACAAATGATTCACAGATGCCATTTTTTCTCTTAGACAACTTATGGACAAATCAACATAATTTAATTAAATACTTTATAAGACTTCGTCGACCAAGAAAAGGCATTTGTTAGAGTACACAGAAATAAGCTGTGGAAAATCCTTCAAAGATATGGAGTAGGTGCTTGTCTAACGAACTTGTGCAGAAGCTTATATAACAACAGTGAATGCACTGTCAGAACAAACGGAGGACAAGCAGAGCCTTTCACAATAAGTTTCGAAATAAGTTAGGCTTGTAATTTGTCCCACACACCCTTGTTCATAACTTATAAGGACAATATAGGTAATGAAAGCAGCCGAAGTGGGACCACTATAATACGCTATGAAGAACAGAACATAATAGAAGAACCAGAGGCAAATTACTTCATTAAAAAACTCTTATCTCGTACCAACGACGAACCTCGAAAATGACAGAAATATAGAAAAGAAGAATTACAAGAAAGGAAATGAGATACTAATTTGAATACTCAAGATATCAAGAAGAGACAAAATCAGAAATGCTTAAGTCAGAGTTAAAGTGGGAGTAATATAAATGCTGGATTTTATTAGAAACCAGCACTTGACACGGTTCTACAATATAACTAGGCTACCAACTAACAGTATACCACAACAAGCAATGATGTACAAGCCAAATGGAACTAGAAGAAGAGGTCGACCATGTAGACCATGGATATGCGTAATAATAGAGTCCTTTAAAATCTCAATTTATGATGCCCATTAGAGAGAGAGAGAGAGAGAGAGAGAGAGAGAGAGAGAGAGAGAGAGAGAGAGAGAGAGAGAGAGAGAGAGAGAGAGAGAGAGAGAGAGAGAGAGAGAGAGAACAACATCAACATAAGTCTAGAATATAATATTGCAGAATATACAGTGAAGGCTCAGGGCAGAAACTGCTCGTCATCTATTACTGTCAACCTTGACTATGGTGACGGCACATGATGGTAATGACCTATTGAAGGGTGAATGTAGTCAGCACAATGCCACTCACCTTGTTGTCTTGATGTTCTTGATTCAGAGGAACAAGTAGCAGCCAAATCGTCCTTATAAACAGTGAGGACAGATATGGCCAGACACGATTTCCTAGAGATAAGATGATTTTAAAAACAAATTAAGAAAGTAATTTCGTCAGAATGATATGCATTTTGAAAGACTTGTTTCTTTTCCTGGAAGATTATGACCCGGTGCCAACTATAGCATATGTCCTTGCCAAAATATTGTATCGGAAACTTTATGGTGACCTTTGATAAGACTTCGTTGATTTGATTTTGTGAATACAGGGAGTTCGCTGTGACATTAAAAGAAATGGTGCATGTTTTACGTTCAGTAGTTTGCCATTACACTTTGAACGAGAAGTTAACTTTGAAGTCTAACTTAATGCCGATATTGGGATTGAACCGCCTACTCGCCATCGGCGAAGCGGAAGTTTATTGGCGAGCGCTCTTAACCTTGTGACGACATCGACGTCTTTACCGTTACATACATTGAAATAAAACGTCAACTAACTCAAGGAGTGTGCTACACGTCTGGAGGTGTGCTGGGTATATGGTGCTGGTGCCATGTGTGTACAGGACACTGGACACTGGGTGGGGTGTGGTCAACATCACAGCGGCTGCGATGACGTCACAGAACAGTTTCTCGGGGCTGTGTTAGGGTCCTCATATAGAACACTCTACGCTGACTTAAAACCTACATTAACGCATAATTCTTTTTCACCTTCCACTCATATTCTCGTGCTCCGTATCATAAAAGTTAGCATCTTGTTCATTATCATCATTCAGTGCCATCTTCGCATTTACGTTCTGCTGTGTATTTAAAATGTTTATTCAATATTTTATTCAATCAGTGTGGTTCCAAAACCAACATTCGCTGTCTGCACCAGTATTTTCTTCGTTGCGTTTTATGAACATTTTATTGACTGTTTTGTAAACTACAAGCCAGACAGCACATTTCAGCGTTGACGAAATTGCGTTCAACATTGACGAAATTGAAAATATCTCAAACATATTATATCCTGGCTCCATAATAAACATCAATGAACTCATTGGAAATATCACAACCATTTAACATCTTGGATGCATGGTCATCAACAATAAACATATAAAAAAATATCACAAACAATTAACATCTTAGATTTATGGTAAACAATAATGAGCATATTTGAAATATCATAAGCAATGAACATCTTATATTTACGATCAACAACAATGAACAGATTGGAAATATCACAAACATTGAAAATCTTAGATTCATGATCAACAACAATGAACACATTGGAAATATCACAAACATTGAAAATCTTAGATTCATGATCAAACAACAATGAACACATTGGAAATATCACAAACACTGAACATCTTAGATTCACGAACAATAACAATAACACATTGGAAACATCAACAACCATGGGGACTGGTCAAGGCAAGTCAGTGGCAGGATGATCGCGACAGTACACAGAAAACAGTGTTAAGAACGTTTGGCTCGACACGAGCAAATAAGCTGAAGTGTAAATTGTTGAGAACATGCATCTCTCGTGTTGAAACACGTGGATGTGGGTCATGGCCCATTTTGCTATCACTAACACAGAAAATTGGGACTTTTGAGATTTAGTGTTACAGGAACATTTGTAAACAATATAAAATAATACATAGTAATGGAGCTTTACAGAACAGAATTACGAAATATACAAGACGTTGCGTAGACTAGCCTGCATCCCCAAACAAATACATACAAAAAACACGGCATATTATCACGGGGAAGACCCTCCAATGGTTACATTAAAATATAAGAAAGGGACGAGAAGAATGAAAAGATGAAATAAAGAGTGAACAATAATGAGAAAATTGATGTGATACTAACATGAATTTCACTCTGATACTCTTATATAGGTCTGCTCCGTGGCGTTGGGTTTACGTACGCAGGACGAAATCCCGCATGCCTGCATTAGAAACACAGTTGCGGGCGATTTGGCAGCAGCCCGTCTTGCGTTGTTTGTTTACGAAATGAAATTGGTGGCTGTCGATCAGACAGCAATGTCAATCTACTGAACATAAACTTGCCAAATGATTCGATAAAATACAAGGAGTAGCTGATTTTAAAAGATTTACATTTCGAAATGTAATTTACACTATAGATAGCAGCCAGTGTGAACTATGACATCTGTGTCCTTGGCTTTGGAAAAGAATTCCATCATTGACACAGCTTCGTCGATCTTAGGTAAAACTTGATGGACTTGTATTCGGGTAATACCGGAAGGACAAACCCTACACACTGATACGTCTGAGCTAAATATGAATATGAAAACAAAATAACCTAACATATAAATGGTTAGATGAAGACACTAAATGAGAAGTATCAGAATATTTAGATACTTGCTACCACATATGTCTAGGTAATTCCTTCTTGCTTGACTACTTAACTGTCACAACCTCGCCATGTTTCATTACCGATGTTGATGAGGCAGATGTTGCCAGGCCCTTTTTGGGATCGTGTGTTATATTGTGGAAGTACAGATACAACACCATTGTCTGGAGAGACTGAGATGCAGCAGAGAGTGCGCCGGGGATCTGGCCGACACTCAGTATTCCCAAGAATGAACTGACGTACACATTATCGGATTGGAACTGGTACCATAAGTTTTGGGACGCTTTTCTGGTTGTTGACGAGGAAAACGAATATGGGAATATCCGGGGTGCTATTTCTTGACTCAACACAACTCTCTGGTCACATATTACATGAATAACTCCCTGGTAAAAAATATAAATAATCCCTATGGGCGTTGTATTATATAGTATACTATACGTGGTATATAATGTAATATATGGGATATATTGTATACTGTATTTGTATTGTGTACAAAATTTGGAATATATATTATACTGTTTGTTTTATATTGTATAATATATGGGAAATATCGTATAATGTATGTGTGTATTGTATAATATATGAGATATATAGTATAGTATATGTGGTCTATTGTATTATATATGTGGTATATTGTATAATATATATATATATATATATATATATATATATATATATATATATATATATATATATATATATATACATATATATATATATATAAAATTATACAGCCTCATCAGCAGTCCGTGGGTGATCTGATCAATATCCGGCCAGCAGTCTTCACCTTGCCTGTCATGTCCTTTGACCTCATATTAAGCTCGGCTGGATCGGCCTGGGTTTCAATTCGATTCTCGATTCCTGCCGCCTGTGGGATGTGACCACGTGACCACGGTGACAACGTGGCCGACATGCACGCCTAGCTATGGGTACAAATTAATTTAGGTTCACTCAAATACAGTGAAATCCCTGGTAAACAATTGCTAGCATACAGATCTGCCTGTCTGTTCGAATCACCTTCGACGTGTGGGATGACGTCACCAACAGGTGTATTATTGATATGATAATTAAAGAACCCCTTGTGACACCATCAGACCAATGGTCGTTCGGGAAGTAAAAGACGCCCCCCCCCACCCCCCCCCCCCCCCTGTTTTGGCTATGAGGCGTATTGGCCACATGGAGCTAGTTAGCCAGGATATTTGCATGTCAACATGTTAGGATTGGCTGACCTCTGAGTACAGTTCATTGGATAAACAAAACTATCTCAGAATAGATTAGAACACATGACTACCCGCAGAAAGGCAAGTGTGCTAACGACTACACTTCTGCGACTCCCCGTGGCATTATACAGGTTCTAGTAACTTATTGTTAGCCGCGATTGTCAGCTGATTAGATCATGAACACACTCAAGACTTGCTGTATACATGAAATGTTCGAGCTGTGTTTTGGTCATGCCACTGGTAACCTTGTGGGAATTATAGAATATGTGCCCTAGATTGTGTAATAAAAAAAAAAACTTTGGTATTGGTAGCTGTGTTATGTACTTTGAACATACTTTCTGAACTTGTTTGTAGTAGTCAAGGCAAGTTATCTGTTTTGAATGTTTGAGTGAATGAACTAAAGTTGTGTACACATGAAGGTCCAGAACAACTCAATATAACACGTGAGGTGGTGATGGGAATAACAGTTAGAAAAAAAAATAAAGTAGGTATTTTAGTCACATCAAATGACATTACATGTGACTGCCAATCATAATAAACGGACACATTGAAAGGAATCGATATACTTGGCGGCAAAGATACAAGCTACTAACTACATTAAGATATGGCTTGAATATACTATTGCAGAATGTACAGTTGAGACTCAAGGTAGAAACTCCTACCCATTACCGCCATCTTTCACTGCGGAGATGACATTTGATAGTGATGAGCTATTAAAAGTTAAATGTTATCAGTAAACTACATGTCAACTTGCTTTGTTGCTGTTCATGATGCAGCGGGAACAGTCATATCACCATTGTCTTTTTATTAACTTTGGAAGGATACAGAAGGCCGCGACTTTCAAATGATTAGATGCGAAACATATTTTGTGTGCACATAAATACACCAAATTTTGAATATCTTGGGTTATTTATTACCAACAACGGTGACACAATGAAAGAAATTAAACGACGACTATAAATTGCTCTTCAAAGACTAAAACAATTGAATAAATTATGGAGTGGGACAGATAGTAGTAGTAGTAGTAGTAGTAGTAGGCCTCGAGTTGTGCCGCTTGGGAGGTGCCTGGCAGCACCGCTGGTGACTGTATAGTCCAATTCGAGAATGACAATCCCTGTCACAGTTTCCGCATCTGTAAGACGAGGCAAGTCCCGCAGTAAGTGACTGCTCTTTGAGCCTGTGCCGTCTCTCTTCAGTTTTTTGGATCTGATTGCGCTCAAAGAGCACCAGTGCGTTTCGTACATCTCTTCTCCAGGAGCATCTGTCTGTTGCAACTCTCTCCCACGTGTCTGGATCTATTCCGATGGTTTTCATATCTTGTGTACACACATCCCTATATCGCAGTTGGGGTCTTCCGGTTGGCCTCTTTCCTGTGGCTAGTTCTCCGTAAAGGAGATCTTTGGGAATACGTTCGTCCTCCATTCGAGATACGTGGCCCAACCACCGGAGGCGTCTCTGCTTGATGAGGGTGTGCACTGTGGTAATATCTGCTCTTTCAAGCACCTGTTTGTTTGTTATGTGGTCTTTCCATGTTATGCCCAGGATACGTCTCAGACATCTCATGTGGAAGGAATTCAACTTCCTTTCCTGTCTTGAGTACAGGGTCCAGGATTCAGACCCGTAGAGTAGTGTGCTAAAATCACAAGCTTTATATACTTGAGCTTTTGTACGCTCTGTTAGTCTATTATTCTCCCAAACTCTTTTAGCTAGCCTGGAAAATGTTGTGGCTGCCTTTCCAATGCGTCTGTCGATTTCTGTCTCTAATGAAAGATTATCTGATATTGTCGATCCCAAATACACAAAATCGTGGACGACCTTCAATTCGTAATTGGAGATTTTGATTGACGGAGGCGCATCAGCATCTTGTTCCATCACCTGTGTTTTATTTAGGCTAATGGTGAGCCCAAAGTCTTTGCAGGCAGCTGCAAAACGATCTATGAACATTTGGAGATCTTCTGCTGTATGAGTAGTCAGTGCTGCATCATCTGCAAAAAGTAGTTCTCTTACGCATCTTGATCTTATTTTGGTCTTTGCCTTGAGTCTTGATGGGTTAAAAAGATTGCCATCAGATCTTGTGTGGAGGTATATGCCTTCAGTGGCAGCCCCAAATGCTTGCCTTAAGAGAACAGCGAAGAAGATACCAAAGAGTGTAGGAGCAAGCACGCAGCCCTGCTTTACTCCGCTGCTGATGCTGAATGACTGGGATGTTGAGCCGTCAAATAAAATGATTTCACAAGACTAAGAAGAGTGGGTGGACATCCAACCTTTTCAAGGACCTTAAAAAGGCTGCTTCTGCTCACGAGGTCAAATGCCTTTGTGCGGTCGATGAAGGCAATATATAATGGCTTCCTCTGATCTCTGCACTTCTCTTGGAGCTGCCGGAGTGAGAAAATCATATCGATGGTGGACCTGTTGGGTCTAAATCCGCACTGCGATTTGGGGTAGATTCTTTCAGCAAGAATGTGTAATCTTTTAAGGATTACTCTGGCAAAGATCTTGCCTGTAATGCTGAGAAGGGAAATGCCGCGATAGTTGTTGCAGTCGCTTCTGTCGCCTTTGTTTTTATAAAGGGTAACAATTGTCATCGTCTTGCTCCTATCTAGGTATCTGAGCTCGGGTTCACACAGGCAACAATAACTCCGTTCGCTATGATATCGAACATTTATTGTATTTCAATATACAGTGCGTTGGCGCAGTGGGTAAACAGACCCGCGCTATATTGCATATCACAGATAGTTAACATCAAACACATAGTTATCATACAACAGTCTAGCAAACTATCTAGCCTATGACTATATATATCTATTGATATCTATTGAGTCCCTCTCAGGCAGGCCCTGTTGCCTCTCTCAAGTCCGTCTGTCCTCTGCCGGTCTCAACGTGTCCCAATCCGACACGGGTGGTAACTCTGTCCGAGTTCCCCGTGGACCCCGCAATAGGCGGGCCACGTCAGTGTCCACGGAACCATGGACTCAATGACCAGTCCTTCGAGAAGGCTCTAGATTACTTGGGCCGTGAGTGACTCGCTTCTATCCCTTGGGCTGGAGTTGCAGCCCTCTAGTTAATATCTCTAAAGGTGAGGCGGTGACAGGATTCCCCCCTCTCCCCTGATGATGGTTTGTTATAGGGTAATTAGATCTGTTCTAATTCTGTCACCGAATCACATAAAGTTGGTGTTTGTAGTTTGGTGGACAGTAACCTGGTAACCTACATAGTGGCATCAAAACTCATGTATTCTCCCATACACCACTTCTCTGATTTGGTGAAGAGATCACTCTGTCTCTTGTGTCCTTAAGAATGCTTATCTGACCGAAGTTACGTGACGTTTTAGTAGTTGTATTTACAACCCGCCCTTCTCATAGTACCCCACTGGTACCAAGACAATTAGTCTCTGTATTAAAGAGAATTAAGAAGACCGAAGTCCTGGCTAATTAAGTACACCTTCAAATCTTGATTTGTGTGTGCATTGTAATACACTTTTACTCTCGTATGTTGTATAATGCTAAATATGTAGTTACCTTGTTATTTTATCCCCCTCAGACTACATGTCCCTGTTGGCTTGTTAGTGTGTTGACTAATAAGTTGCTGTTTCTAATAAAGTGACTGTATTTTAAATTGATAGTGTTGAGTTTTAAGTTTTGTGTAAAATGTATGCTGAATGTGTGGCTTATGTCCAAGTGTCACGAGTTGGGATAACCTCAATCATGAATTAGATGATCAGGCATTCCAAGTAGTGGTGCTTAGATGTATCCTAACTACTAAACTAAGTATACTACACTAACTACTAAATTAAACTAACTGCTAAACATGTATTAACAATTTAGACAAGTCATGGAGTTTTACATGAAAAGACGCAGACAAATTAAAATAAATACGTTTTGCGTACAATTTGTCCGCTAGGTATATCGTTCTCTCATTTAATCTATTCACGCAGTCATTCACTCACCTTTCATTCAAAATAGTATTTGGTTAAAAATATATAATTAAAGTTGAGGTAAGTGTTATTGCCCTTAGAAAAATGGACTAGGCGATATTTGCCCTTTAAGAAAATACTACTTTTGTACGATGACTCAAAATGGGTTATAATTTCCCCAGAGACAATTGTATAGGACGGTTCTTTCGCCTATGAATGGAACCGCCTGTAATATTAATGTAGAATATGTACAAATTACAGGTTAACACATTTATATACATCATTAATGCAAATATAATACATATTTAATACTAAAGTAATTAATTAATTAAATAACTAAATCCAACGATGATGTGTGCGTTGTCCTCCTGTTGTTAGCGTGTTATGCCATGAATGTTAAAGTTAGTATGGCTGTCTCTTGCGTGTTGTAGTCGACGTTGTTCTGTTTCGGCTGTTTGCAAAGTTTCGTAGTAACAGCAAGTATGGATTGTTCTCAATGTCCCGTATAAAATGTTCTTATAGTATTCCGAGTCAGATCACTGGTGGATATTATTGGTCGAAACACAGTTAACGTTTCTTGCTGGGATCGATCTAGAGCTTGGGCACTTGATAGTATAGCTCTTAAAGTATAGGTCTTAATGTATCATGTTCATGGGTGTCGTAAGTAACCTATTCACTGAGAGTTCTCTAGCAGGTGTAGAGTTACACTGTTATATGCAACAGACTAAAAGTATCACAGTTTCTAGTATGCCGAATGGTCGATGTGCTAAGAGTCATTCTACTGGCGCATTCGTTTGCCGTGATAATAGGTCAGTCATAATGTTGTCGGTGCCTTTGATATGGCGGATTTCGAAGTCGAAATCTTGAAGTAGAAGACACCATCTTTGTAAACGATGGTTTTTAGGCGACCCATGGTTAAGGACCAATAATGGCGAACTGTCTGTGAGGACCACAAAGTGACTACCCAAGAGGAACTTAGATAATCTCAATATACAAAACAGTAGGCTTAAAGCCTCCAATTCCACTGTGGCATACCATGTCTCTGCCTTCTTTAGTTTGCGGCTTACGTAGAGAATCGGGTGTCTCACTCCATCCACTTCCTGCATTAAACATCCTCCTATTGCGATAGCGCTCGCATCTGTGGTCAAAATAAAGGGTAAATTTATGTTGGGTAATCGTAAGACTGGTGGATTAGAAAACATATGTTTCAATCTACACATTGCATCATATAAGCTGGTACTTTTACAAATTTTTCATGGATGATTTTTAGTTAACATATCAGAAAAGACTGAGGTGAGTTCTGCCCAATGTGGAATAAATTTAGAATAATAGTTAATATCTTGTGGTATTGATTTTTCTCTCCAGCAGAGCTGTAATATTGCATACAGTTCTGGGATGATTGTTTCTTTGCTACATTTTACAATTTCAGGTGGAATACTATCTTTTCCAGGTGCCTTGCCGGATTTGAGAGAGTCTAGTGCTTCGCTGATTTCTGTGAGGCAAGGTTCGTTATCCAAGGCATGCATGGCGGACTGTTGATCGATTGCTTCCAGAGCTTTTTCGCTGACAGTGTTATCCACTGAGTATAGCTCTGAGTAGTGTTCTACCCAGCGATCCATTTGTTTCGCTCGATCTTTTATGATTACCCCCTCAGTTGATCGTAAAGGGGCCATCTTATTTTTTGATGGACCGACAGCTTGCTTGATGCCCTCATACATTCCTCTTATATTTCCAGTGTCTGCACAAGTTTGAATTTGAGCAGAGAGCTGTAGCCAGTACCTGTTTCGCACATCTTCTTGCCATCTGTTGTACTCTATTTCTGGCCGTTCGCAATGCCTGCAGTGTTTTCTCTGAAGGTGATGTTTTATACATCGAGAATGCATGTCTCTTTATCTCCAGGACTGGGAGCATCTCTTCAGAGTGTGCTTCAAACCAGTCGGTTGACTTAGTTTGCTTCTTGCCAAATGTTGATAGTGCTGTATTGTAGATGGTGTCGCGAAAATGACTCCATCTCTCGGTGGAATCTCCGTCTGTGGGGCCGGGAAGAGTATCCGCTAGAGCCTGCATGAATTTGTTGACCTTCTCTTTATTTTGGGTGCCACTGGTGTCAATGCGTGGTCTTCCTTCTGTTCGGCTTCTGTAGATTCTCTTGGGCTTTATCTTCACCTTGCTGGAGACGAGTGAATGGTCGGTGTCGCAGTCAGCACCATGGTAGCTGCGAGTCAGCCGTACATTGCGGAGGTTGCTGCGTTTAGTGTGCACCAGGTCGAGTTGGTGCCAGTTCTTTGATCTGGGGTGCCTCCATGACACCTTGTGTTGAAGTTTCGTGTCAAAGAAGTTGTTGGTCACGCACAGATTATGGTGGCTGCAGAATTCCAAGAGACGTTGTCCATTGTCATTGATCTTCCCAACGCCAAACTGTCCTAGACATGAAGGCCAAGATTCGTGGTCGGAGCCAACCCTGGCATTGAAATCCCCCAGGATAAAATTATGTTGTTTCTCTGGTGTTTCACTGACTTCTTTGCTAAGGCCGTCTGTCAGGATCTTATATTCGGCTCGTTGGCTAACACGTGTGAGACAGTACAAGTATAACGTGATTCGACGTAAGACACAGCAACACAAGTTCTATGGATTTATTGCCACATTAAATACAGAACGATAATTACAACGATCTACAATATATAACTCACAACCACAATACAGCTCATAGGTCTGACGCTCAAGATATCAGTCGTTCGGCTTACAACCACGGAGATTCACACAAACGCCTTGCTCTCGTCACACATGTCCTTCCAGTCTCCTGTCCCAGCTCGGTCTGAGCTATCACGCACACTGCCCACTGCCTCTGGTGGGGTCACGTGGCCTGCGTGCGTCTGTCGTCAGCCTGACCGCTGGTCGCGTGTCAGGTAACAATCTTGCCAGCCGACAACTCTTGTCCGCCGGGTGCCGTAACGATGTGCTGCATAGCTAGGCTCTGACATTCTCCCCGGGTACCTCAATGAAAGATGCCCTCTTTCATTCATGATGTATGTACATACTGGGGTAGTGCTAATTTCATGTCAGAGACTACTCTTTCCCAGTGTTATGCATGAAAATACATATATGGCATAGAAATATATACAAAAAATGTAAGTTGCATTGAAATGACAAATGAAGTACAACTTTTAACACAAATCAGGTTTCATCCCCCCTGATGCCTGGTTACCTCCATTGCAATAATACCCAGTCAGCTTCACGCATCTACCTCGCAGCAATTTGAAAAAAACGTAATAATATGGTTGTTTTGCAACAGCCATCTAGCCAGACTGAAATACGGCTTGTATTAGTCGTATTAAAACACTTAAACTCTGCCCTCAATTGGCCAGGAGTTCTCATGTTGGTTTGCAATGTTGGCAGCTCTATGACATGCTTGGTGGACGCCTACCTGCTGTGCTAACCATTTGAGCAACAAAATGTCTATCTATACAACACACATTAATGAATATGTTTCAAATTATGGCCCTTGATGTGATTTACAAATGCAAGGGAAGTAATTTTGACATTCAAGAAATTTTATAAATTACAATAATTATTTAATTTGTTAGCGTCATTGCTTGACGTTTCTTCATATTAACGAGAAAAAGTCGGTAATATGAATACATTAATCAAGATATGATTCTAAGATTACACTAATCAAAATAAATAAGTACCCAATTGGTGTATTATATTTTATGGATTCAAAAGGATTTTACAATCGTCATAAATTTTTGAAAATTTGTATATCGTCTGCTAATTTTGCTAAACTTTTTAAATTACACCGGAAATACACATGAAACGCAAAATTTAGTTGCTGTTTCACTGTTTGAACACAACTGTTCCGGTTTTAACGGATGGTAAAATGTTATCAAAGTTCGTGTTTGATGTTATAGTATCACAACTCTCGGATTATGATGGAATGTTTTTGTTTCCGATGTGTTCACAACTTATGGATAATGATCGAATGTTCTTATTTCGGATGTTCAAACGTCGAACAATTTGGATTAAATTCGCTGCATAGGTGGTGTAGAAGTCAATGTTCGGTCCACATTTGCACATGTCGTTAAAATATCACGGTGAAGTAAATCACTCACAGCCGTCACTGTTAAATGGTAAAGTTCGCTTCTGGTAAGTGGTTAAGCGTCTGTGACACTGTTCTTAGTGTATATTTACAATTAATACTGTTCTCTTTCTAACACACACTACACAATTATACTACACTCATTACATGACTTGATTAAAATAAGTATATTATACATGTCGGTTTTAAACCGTATCACAATTTCAATTATAGACCTTACACAGTAGACCTTACACATTGGTGGCTGTGTTGGTCTGAGTGTATTACACACTGCACTCAGACGTTGCTTACTGGGTCGGTCGGACAACGGGACAAAAGATCGGCAATTGTATTCATTCTGCCGGGAATATGGCGAACTTCGAAACTGAAATTCTGAAGCTTCAAGGACCAGCGAGCAATCATATTATTGGATGGTACTCCGGCATTTATATACCGTAATGGACTGTTGTCAGTTTCGATGATAAAGTGACGTCCTAGAAGATATCTGGATAGCTTCGTCACACTTTCTACTAAGGCCAGTGCTTCTAATTGTGGAATGGACCATGCACGTTCTCGAGGCCTTAATTTTCTTGATAGGAAACAAATTGGGTGCAGGATGTTGTTGTATTCCTGCAACAGGACTGCCCCAATGGCAACGGAGCTAGCATCTGTTCTTAACCTGAAAGGTAAATGGATGTTGGGCAATTTAAGAATGAGATTATTGGAATTCTTATCAGAAAAGTGTGCCAAAACTTTATGAAATGCATTTCGTAGTCAACAGGTGAGATTTGTCTTGTCACTTTAAAAGGTCCCTGCCAAGAGTCTGTCAGTAGCTGTCTGTCACTAGGTAGTAGTAGTAGAATGTCCTGTCCAGGTGTCAATGTTATAGTCCTGTTACCTTTGTCTGCGTACTGTCTGTAAGTAGCACCAGATAGTTTTAGTGCATTTTTAGCAATTTCACATGATTTAATTATCCTTTCACGCAATGATGTTACATACACAAATGATGATATGGGTTTCAGTACTGGAGTGGAATCAGTTAACATTTGGTGATAAATTGTTAATGGGCCTCGTGGTTTGGCACCATAGATGAGTTCAAAAGGAGAGAAACCGGTACTAGAATGTGGTACCTCGCGATAAGCAAAAAGGACAGCTGGTAAATAATAATCCCAGTTATTGGGGTGATCTTGAGTTACTTTGGCAAGCATGTGCTTCAGATCCCCATTAAGCTTTTCTATAATCCCGCTCGAGTGAGGATGATAGGGGGTATTGAAGACTTGCTTCACTCCTAGCATTTTAGTGAAAGCTTGGGTGGATGCGGCAATAAACTGAGTGCCTCTATCAGACTGGATAGTATCTGGAAACCCAATTCGGGAGAAAATATGGAAGAAAACTTCCATGATGTCGTTGGCAGTAATGTTCTTTATAGCGGAATAGCTTCCGGCCAGCGGCTACATTGATCAATAATTGTTAGAATGTATTTATTTCCTCTAGTAGTTGTATGACTAAGAGGGCCCACAATGTCAACTGATAATTTTTCAAAAGGTCGACTGGCTAAGTCAGTGACTTGTAACTTTGCCTGTGGGTGTTTACCTTTTTTTACTAGTTTCTGGCATGTATCACAATTTCTGCAATATGTTCTTATGTCATTGCAAAATTTTGGCCAATGAAACTGTGTCAAAAGTCTTGACCTGGTTTTAACATATGCCATATGACCTGCAAAAGGTATATCGTGAGCAAGATGTAAAGCTTGCTTGCGATAAGTAGTTGGCAACACAGTTTGCTTTGTTGTAACGTCACCTCTGGTGTAATACCTGGTGAGTATATCATTGTGTAAAGCAAAATGCCATTTCGCATTTTTGGTTACTCTTGCCTTTTTGCCGATCAGGTCAAAATACTTTGACAGTGAAGGATCAGCTTTTTGAGCTGTTATGAATGTTTCCTTCATAGAGTCACTAGGTGGTACTTCTGGGCTAAGCATTTGAATAGCCTCAGTTTGGTTACTGTCATCTTGCACTCTAGCAGTAGCTCTTGTTACTGCGTTCACACACTCAATGACATCAGATGATGATGGAATGATATCGTCAATGATGTGATGAGAACTTAGTGCTGCATTAGCTAACATACATTCAACAGGTGATATGACATTTTCAATGACATTTGGTGGTGATGTGTTATCATTAATACATAGTGATGTTATGTCATGGTTATGAGGTTTGTCATTCACCTCAGGTAAATTTCCTATGATTATATCGCACACTGGATTTGTAAGTGCCGCGACCTTTACTTTACCGGTGAGGAATGGTGTTTCAATGTATGCCCAAGCTAATGGATATTTTTCAATATTGCCTGAAAATGTTCTACATGTGATGTGTCTGCCTGTGTAATCTGTAGGCGTTATGAATGATGTTTTCAGGCCAATAAGTGTACTCCCGGTGTCGCGAAGTACTGTAGCAAACTTGCCATTAACATACCCGTGATAGATGTCTAATCTGCCTTTTGAGTCTATTACCAAGTTAGCTTCCTCATTGGCAATAGGGATGGCGTGCCCGCATGTTAAGATACCATTTTCAAAGAAGGTATTACAGACAGTGCATGTGTTGGCACTAAATACATCACAAGCCTGTGCTGCATGTACAGGATGTTTTTCTGGATTTTCGTCTTCTGACGCTGAGCTATCAAACAAGGCGGCATTGGCTTTGTTGGTCATATGCCTGCCTCTACAATCCATGCGATGGTGACCGTAAGCCTTGCAGAGAAAACATTTACGTAAACTTTTGAACGATTTACGTTCTCTGTCTTGTCTGTTTACCATATTTTGCAAGTATGTTTGGTACCCTGGGTTTTTATCGCACATCTCGTTCAAATAGTGAGACATTTTACAGTGAACACAATGTCTAAATTTTTCAGAGGTAGGCCTGTTTGGTTTTTGCCTACTATAGTTTTTCTCATAGTTGGCTGCTGCTACCCAGTTACTGTCAGTAGCTTCAGTGGCAAAACACTGTTTATTTGCCGTATAATAGGCCGACCCACGTCTTTCCATTTCTTCGACACTTGTGCATTCATTCTCCTGTAAGAACTTGGAAAAAGATGATGGGATAGAAGAAATGACCTTATCTCGAATGATGAGATCTTCTAATTTATCATAATTTTTGTTAATTTTGGCTGATGAAGTCCATTTGCTGAAAATGTCTCGGACTAAACAGAGGTAGTCAGAGAACGTTTGAGTTGATTTTGGACTCAGTTTACTGAATTGTTCTCTGTACCCTGCCTCGTCTAACATGAAATGTGCCATTATTTTAGATTTAATATAATGGTACTCTTTTCTGAGGTCTTTGGGGATGGTTTCAATGACTTTAAGAGGTTCCCCAGATAGACTCCTCATATATAGAATATTCCATTCCGAAAGTGGAACTTGGTAATGTTCCATTAATGTCTCAAAATTTTGGGTAAAGGCTGCTATGCAGTCACCCGAGGTATAGTTACGAACGATACCTTGATACTTCTTATACTGGTTTTCTTTTTCCAGTCTTTCAGATTTCTTTGACTCTTTATTCATTGCAGTCTCAGTGTCAAGTTGTTTCATTTTCAACTGTAATTCTAGTTCTTCTCTTTTACTCTGAGCTGCTATTTCTGCCTTTTTCAGCTCTGTTTCATTCTCGATCTCGGCCCTTTTTAATGCAGTTTCTGCCTCTATTTGCTTGGCAGCTATCTCTGCTTGTTTTAGAGTGGTTTCTGCCTCTGATTGCTTGGCAGACATTTCTGCTTGTTTTAGAGCTCTTTCTGCTGCTCTATCTTCGCGTTCACAGTATTCAGCGTATTTCTTCTCACTCCATTGTGTTAATTCATCACCTTCTAACTTTAATTTTAACCCCATATCAATGAAATCAAATAATGACGACATGATGGAAAAAATACGTCAATGAAAATCAACCACACAAAATATGTTGTAAATGGTTAGTAGAAAAACAATTTACAATCGATTTGACTATACGATGCGTGCCCACTAATGCATACGTAAAGTTAAAGTAAAGAAAAATATACTCAAGTGCCCTTGGATATGGTGACGAATGGTTGGACAATCGGGCTAGAAAACTGTAGGGTCGTACTTCGGAACCACTAATGACCTCTACGGCAAAGTTTTGGATGGTACGCAAAAACCTGCTTTGTTTTTGGAGAGAAATAAGTTAGCGTGTGTTTGTTGGTGTGTGCCTGGAAGTCACTAAGTGTTCATTAGGTTTGGATGGCGTCGAGTATAATTGTATGTCGTAAGTTTGTCGTCAACAGTGTTTCTCTCAACAGAAGTTACACTCTTTCCAAAACTCTTTGCGTTCCACAAACTCAATACACAAAGACAATCTATCTGTATTTCAACACTCAATAACATTGATGACACATCACTTACATCAAGATGACATTCAGTAAGGACATAGACATCAAGTTTACAAGATGGCGACAAGGTCAAAATGGCGACAAAATCACAATGTCGACAAGGTCAAACGTTGACAATTTTCACAAATTACAAATGTTTAACACGCTTACAGGCTCAAACAATATGTACTGCACATTTACTAATGATCTTAAACATATTTAGACAATGTATTAATGGATCACACTGAGACTTTTCCGATCACATGTACATCACTATAACCTTGACAAATTTTACAAGTACAAGAATTATAGTTTTAAATAACAAAGACGAGCAACACACGTCTAAATATATTAGGTTCTTAAATAAAGACGAGCAACCCACGTCCACACATGTCAGGATCTTATATTCGGCTCGTTGGCTAACACGTGTGAGACAGTACAAGTATAACGTGATTCGACGTAAGACACAGCAACACAAGTTCTATGGATTTATTGCCACATTAAATACAGAACGATAATTACAACGATCTACAATATATAACTCACAACCACAATACAGCTCATAGGTCTGACGCTCAAGATATCAGTCGTTCGGCTTACAACCACGGAGATTCACACAAACGCCTTGCTCTCGTCACACATGTCCTTCCAGTCTCCTGTCCCAGCTCGGTCTGAGCTATCACGCACACTGCCCACTGCCTCTGGTGGGGTCACGTGGCCTGCGTGCGTCTGTCGTCAGCCTGACCGCTGGTCGCGTGTCAGGTAACAATCTTGCCAGCCGACAACTCTTGTCCGCCGGGTGCCGTAACGATGTTGCTGCATAGCTAGGCTCTGACACCGTCATAGAACTTGTCTTTAGATTCTGATGCTGCAGTTAGTGTTGGGGCGTAAACGCTTATAATACTAACTGGGCCAGCCTCTGTCTGGAGTTGGAGCTTCAATATTCTTTCAGTGCCATCACTTGGTGGTTTTTAAGAGCATGCATCATTCCCATTGCAACATACGCCTGTGAGACCTGGACAGTTACTAAACAAGCTGAACAGCACATAAATGCCTTTGAATATAAATGCTATAGGCGAGTTCTAAGAATATCTTGGATAAAGAAAAGAACAAATGCATCCATACTTCAAGGGCTGAATATTGAAGAAGGTTGGCTATTAAAGACGATAAATAATGAAAACTGAAATATTTTGGTCACTTGAAACGTCACGAAAGTTTGGAGAGAACAATAATGGAGGTGTATATGCCTGAGAAGAGAGGAAGAGGAAGGCCAAAGAGAAGATGGTACAGAATGTGGTGGATGATCTCCAGATGAGTGTATCGGACGCGGGTCATCTTGCTTATCGTAGAGAGGTTTTCCGGAAGGTTTTTATGGGAGAGATTTTCTGCAAAGGACATGCTACTGAATGATTGATTGATTGATTGATTGATTTAGGAACCGACATCACAGCATTCGGGACATTCCCATAAGCTACTGAATGAATGACTTAATACACCCTTTTAAAAAGCAATGTGCTCTTTACATAGCAACATGTTGGGAACTTATCGTCTGTGTCCTTGGCCTTTGAAAAAAGCCTTATCTTCGCGAATGTCATGGAGACAAATGATTCTAATTTGTTGACTTGTATTTGGGAATAGAGACCAGTAACAGTCCCCCACGTACTGAACAGTAGGAACTACCAGATCTGTTCTATTCAGATATGAGAAATATAATTATGGATGTAGGAAGAGAACACACACACGCACGCACGCACACACACACACACACACACACACACACACACACACACACACACACACACACACATACATACACACACTCATGCACGCACACACAGTGGCTACGAAGATCGATGGATGAATACAATATTTTAAAACAACATTTCAAGCAAAGTTTTTATCAACGAGACGACAAAATCAGATTAATACATACAACAAATGAGCAACACAAGTAGGTATTTCCTGGAGACACTTGATAATCCGGGAATATAAACACCGCAAGCTGAGGACTAAGCTGGACAGCTGACCCCTCTTATCGAGAACTAAGAGAGTAGGAGATTTAAGGAATATACTTTATAAGAACCAACACATCATTTCACTAAATGTTATATCTATATGTCTGGACACTATTGCTCCACCGTATTGTCATTCGCTTTTAATTGTATGTTATCATTCAGTTTTACTGATATGTTATGGTACGTTATGTTATGTTATGTCATGTTGTGTCATGTCATGTCATGTGTTGTCGTGTCATGTCATGTCATGCTATGCTGTACTGTGCTGTGCTGTGCTATGTTATGTTATGTTATGTTAAGACGCGACATAAACATAAAAGTTGTGACACAAATTACTACACCACCATGAACCCAGGCCTGCTGACACTAACTAGTCAGCCACTCCTGAAACAATGGAAAACGCAATCTATGATTATCATTGTAAATAAATCATATTAAACATATGAAGCAATGAGCACATACATATAGCATATGAATTAACCCATAGATCATAAATATCTCACATCTAATTATCCATTTTGCTATTCTCTCTACTTGTACTGCTGCTATACTGAGGTAACCATTGATGTCTGGCATGATCATTCTTTGCTGCCTCATTCTTCTTCAAGGTGACTACAGCTCTAATTGTTAAATACAACAAACAATGGTGCATCATCAGATCACTCACTTTATTAGTCTCCTCCAGTTGTGCCACTGCTGTCATGAGATTACACTTGATATTGCTAGGATGGAACACCTAATGCAACAATCTCAATCTGCTCCACCTTCCCCTACAGCCCAACATTCACTTACATAATGCCTTCAGTACAATGTAACTACCTAACACAGATCTTACACAAACCAGCAGTGGAAGATTGGATCTCATTTGCCCAGTTGTAAACACATAGCTATGAAAAGCAGGGGACAGTACATGAACATATATCTCTAATCCAGCAGACCAGTACAGTGCATTTACATCTTCATCCCCTGCAGATAAATTACCTCAAATTATGTGGGATGCTATCTAACATGAGACAACCTACTGCAATGTGGATGTTTTGATGAAGAATATCAACACCAATGACACCATACAAGTTAAAGCATTACAAACTAACAACCAACAAACAAAACATGTCTAACTATGAAAAGCAATGGACAAATATACCCAGTGGAATTACCATATTTGTAAAATGTGAAAATGCAACGCTTGCACTTAGTAGAGCTACAACACTCACAGAAAGTTAAATATAAACAAGTATTACACAGGAACTCAATTGAGGAACCCTCCGAGGCCACTAAGACAGCTCATAAAATAAACACACAATAGTATCAAGTGAAAGTACACAAATAGTGGTAAGAGTGCATCATTCATATGAGACAGAATCAATGTTCATGAGCAGATACAGAATGTCAGTACAAATATAATAACCGGTGTACTATATATATTATGTCATTATTATTACACACTAATGTCAACCAGTGTTGTCTAATGCAAATCACCTCAGTGTACTATTCTTTGTTACTAGGCAAAAAGATGTACATTTATGTCCTCTTTTCCCCATTCTTTCTGCGGTATATCAGTTATAAATCTCCTTCCCTTACGCTTCATGTCGCATAGCAGTGCATATAAATATCTTTGCGAAAGGTGGCACGTAGCATTAAATCACATCCTTCCCCTGGTAAAACAAGCACCATGTTTTACTACACATAAAACTCTCAGTTTGATACACTAGCACAAACACTACTGCATTCTGGTAACAGATGTGACACCAGACTTCAATGCTAAATGAGAAACCCCTTTACCAATATCAGTTCCAGATACATCTGACTGTTCTACCTCAGTAAAGCCACACTTCATCCGCAGTTATCATGATTACATTATGATTGCTGATACGCACTCCGCGTATTCAAAGGTGCACTATTTCCTACGCCTAGTAGCTATCAATTTGCATGAAGTCCATACAATTCAATACATTATTTCCTTCGCCTCTATTTATTACCTACATGTTCTAACTACATAGCTTAACCATTAACCCATCATTGCCACCATGTCAACATGTCACCATGTGGCCTTATTTCAGTCTTTACTTTAAACTATAATGTATGACCCCATACATTGTATATCTTGATGAATCTCCCAGGTGTCTATTTAGCCAGTGACATATTGTTGTCACAGGATAATCATGTAAAATACATTCTCAACAATATACTCATTGTACCATCAAGGCTGGCATAACATGACTTCAATCCTTACCTATATTTAACCGCCACTAATGACCTATCTTCGTATTTCACATCACCATGCCTGATTGCTTACATCTCTATATACTAAGCTGTTAATATCCTATTTTCATAAAGCTTAAGGGACACTAAATCATTCTGTAGAACAGTCCATTTCAATAGTATTCATTCATATTATCTATCTAACTATATTTCTTTGTTCCTACCATCCCGCTTAACAGCTTTGTTCACATGCATCAGTTTTACCACGACAACACTTTTCAAGCCGGTGACATGGCGTGTGCTGCAATTTAATAAATCGTTATTAAATTAAACATTTTACACTTACGGCTTTCTCCTATGACATAGATTGTTCACTGAGGAACCGATGGGAAACCCCACATATCTCGTCCCAAGGCGGGCTGGCCATAAAACTATACACACAAGGCCAAAGTTTCTGCCTTCACAAACCGAGCTGGCTGCTACACTACAAATGGCATCAGATATCTTTGTTACAGCTAGAGTTCCGGCAGTTGCCAGGGTCAAACTGCTTTAACAGACCAAACCAGGGTCATCCGTTTGGCGCTGTGACATTGTATAAGCTTCTACATAGGTTTGATAGATGTGTACTCACTCCATATTGTATAAGGATGTCTTACATCTTGTTTCTTTCTACTCTATGAAATGCCTTTTCTTGGTCGACAAAGGCTAAGTAGAGTGTTTCATTGAATTCGATTAATTTTTCTATAAGTTGTCTAAGAGCAAAAATGGCATCTGTGCATCCTTTGTTTCTCCTAACTCCAAGTTGTGTTTCGCTTTAGCTGGGATTCTATAATAGTTCGTAATCTTTTCTCAAGAATTTCGCAATATATTTTTCCAGTATGACTCAACAGTGCCGGTCTCCCTGGCCGAGTGTTAGCAGCTTAATCTGTAAACCCGAATACTCTCGTGGTTGACGTGAGCGCACAATAATTGGAAGCGGTTCGAGTCGCGCCATGACTTATGAGAGTATGGAGCCGGTCGCTCAGAAAGTCGTGGCGTGCTGATGAGCTTAATCTAGCCTAGAAATCAACATACAGCTGAAAGATTCTGATGTTGACTGCAATATCCTGAATCAAGATGGAAATGCGGGAAAAAGATGACTCAACAGTGAAATGCCTCTGTATTGTATGCAGTATCTTTTGCTGCCTTTGTTTTTCCAAACTGGGATAATTATGGCGTTTCCCAGTCTCTCTGTGTCTGTTGTTCTACCCAAACATGGTTGAATAGTCTATTGAGCCATGCTGTTCCTACTTCTCTTGCTGCTTAAATTAGTTCATTTGGTATTTCTTCTTGTCCTGGTGATTTGTTCAATGAGGCTAATCTGATGGCTTCTATAATTTCTTCTTTCAGTATGTCTGGTTCTAGTTCTTCTGTGGCATCTGTGTCGGTTTCTTGAATTCCTGTGACATCTGATGGGATGTTGAGAAGTTGTTCGAAGTACTGTTTCCATCGTAACTAGGATTTGTTTTTGTTCACTTATTGGTTCTCCATTTTCGTTGTTAATTATTTCAGTTGGGTCAAAGGGTTCTCCTCTGGTTTTCATTACACTTATCTGTGTATAGAAGTTTCTAGTTGCCTCCTTGTAGTTTTTATTTAGAGTTTCTCCATACTCCTCCCAGTCTTTTTGTTTTTCTATCTTTACTATTCTATTCGCATGTCTTCTCGCTATTCTATAATTTATGCAATCGCAATCCTGTTTGCTCTTCGACCACTTTTAATATTTTTCCTTTTTGTCTTGTACAGCTTTCTTTACTTCTGCTTTCCGCTAACTTGTTATTTTCTTTATCCGTGTTTTGAGTTTTTTCGTGGTTCCACAAGCTATCTTTGCAGTATTTATAATGCTTGATTTGAACATCTCCCATTCTTCTTCCACTGTCTTTCTATCTATATGTAAGTTTACAAAGATTTCAGTTACCTCTTTTTCATAATTTTCCCTCAGGGGTTGTTTAAGTTTACTGATTCGGATGGCATGCTATTTTCCTGGTGTTTGCGTTCCTTCTACTGATGATTCTTATTGTGGCAACGACTGCTTTGTGGTCTGTGTCCCTAGACCTAAGTTGGGCACTGCCCTTGCATCTAATATATTTCTCTTTCTCTTATTTATTGTTAATATAAAATCAATTTGGCTTTTAGTATCTAGATCGTTCCATTTATACCAAGTGTATATGTGTGAGTCTTTGTGTTTATAGAATGTATTTGTTATATACGGGTCGTGTTGGCTGCATAGCTCTATCAGTCTACTTCCGTCATCATTTCTTTCATTATGTTGGTCCCCAAATGCTCCAAGATGTTTTTCTCTGCCCGCTCTGTTGTGTCCTAGTCTTGCATTGAAGTCTCCCATAACTATGATGTTGTCCTGTTTATCTATTCTATTTAGCGCGTCATGGATGTCTCCGTAGAAGTCCTCGCATTATTGCTCATTATTGTTTGTATTACATGGTGCGTATATATGTACATATGTTGTAATTGCTTGTTCTTTTATTCTCACTCTCATGATTCTTTCTGATATATATTTTATCTCTAGTATTCCTCTTGCTAGCCGTGGTTCCATGACTATTCCCACACGGTGTCTCGCCCTTTCTTGCTGTTCCACTCCAGAGTAGACAAACGTGTAACTGTGGTGGATCTGCTTGCATCCTTCCCCCTTTATTCTGGCGTCCGCTATTCCCATCAGTTCAGTTTTCCTCTCTTTTATTGTGTCAATATATATATATATATATATATATATATATATATATATATATATATATATATATATATATTTATATATATATATATATATATATATATATATATATATATATATATATATATATATATATATATATATATATATATATATATATATATTGTGTGTGTGTGAGTGTTTTATTTATTTTTTTATTTTTTTGGTTTGTTTTAAGGATATCAAAGCTACCTTAACCATTGTTGAATATTAGTCAACATCGCTATAATAAATAAATTAGATATTTGATTGTCACCACATGTAAAGTATCCCTGACACAACAGAGTTGCCACAATTTCGGAATGAGTGGGAGTCAGTCTTTAAAGTTAGATGACATGCTCCCTGGATACGTATTACGTAAAGGCTAAATGGCAGTAATAGTAAGCCTCTTTCAGTCCTGAAGGACTATAGAGTTGTGCCGCTTGGGAGGTACCTGACAGCACCGCTGGTGACTGTATAGTCCAATGCGAGAGTGACAATCTCTGTCACAGTTTCCGCATCTGTAAGACGAGGCAGGTCCCGCAGTAAGTGACTGCGTTTTAAGCTTGTGCCGCCTATCCTCAGTTTGTTGGATCAGATTGTGCTCAAAGAGCACCAGTCCGTTACGTACATCTCTTCTCCAGGAAAATCTGTCTGTTGCAACTCTTTCCCATGTGTCTGGGTCTATGCCAAGGGTTTTCATATCTTGTTTACACACATCCCTATATCGAATTTGGGGTCATCCGGTTGGCCTCTTTCCTGTGGCTAGTTCTCCGTATAGGAGATCTTTGGGAATACGTTCATCCTCCATTCGAGTTTCGTAGCCCAGCCAACGGTGGCGTCTCTGCTTGAGGAGGGAGTGCACTGTGGTAATATCTGCTCGTTCAAGCACATGTATTTTTTTATATGTGGTCTTTCCATGATATGCCCAGGATACGTCTCAGACATCGCATATGGAAGGAGTTCAACTTTCTTTCCTGTCTTGAGTACAGGGTCCAGGATTCAGACCCAAAGAGTAGTGTGCTAACAACACAAGCTTTATATACTTGAGCTTTTGTATGCTCTGTTAGCCTATTATTCTACCAAACTCTTTAAGTCAGCCTGGAAAATGTTGTGGCTGCTTTTCGAATGCGTTTGTCGATTTCTGTCTCTAATGAAAGATTATCTGATATTGTCGACCCTAAATACAAAAACTCGTGGACGACCTTGAATTCTTAATTAGAAATTGTGAATGACGGAGGCGCACCAGCATCTTGTTCCATCACCTGTGTTTTATTTAGGCTAATGGTGAGTCCAAAGTCTTTGCAGGCGGCTGCAAAACGATCTATGAGCCGTTGGAGATCTTCTGCTGCATGAGTTGTCAGTGCTGCATCATCTGCAAATAGTAGTTCTCTTATGCATCTTGATCTTATTTTGGTATTTGCCTTGAGTCTTTATGGGTTAAAAAGTTTGCCATCAGATCTTGTATGGAGGTATATGCCTTCAGTGGCAGTCCCAAATGCCTGCCCTAAGAGAACAGCGAAGAAGATACCAAACAGTGTAGGAGCAAGCACGCAGCCCTGCTTTACTCCACTGCTGATGCTGAATAGCTGGGATGTTGAGCCGTCAAATAAAATGGTCCCCTGCATGTTTTCGTGAATTGATTTCAAGAGACTAAGAAGGGTGGGTGGACATCCTATCTTTTCAAGGACCTTAAAAAGGCCGTTTCTGCTCACGAGGTCAAATGCCTTTGTGCGGTCGATGAAGGCAATATATAATGGCTTCCTCTGTTCTCTGCACTTCGCTTGGAGCTGCCGGAGTGAGAAAATCATATAGATGGTGGACCTGTTAGGTCTAAATCCGCACTGTGAGTCGGGCTAGATTATTTCAGCAAGAATGTGTAACCTTTTAAGGATTACTCGAGCAAAATCTTGCCTATAATGCTGAGTAGGAGAAACGCCGCGATAGTTGTTGCAGTCGCTTCTGACGCCTTTGTTTGTATAAAGGGTAACCATGTTTGTGTCTTTCATATCTTGTGGTACTGATTTTTCTTTCCAGCAGAGCTGAAATATTGCAACAGTTCTGGGATGATTGTTTTTTTTGCTACATTTTAAAAGTTCAGGTGGAATACTATCTTTTCCTGGTGCCTTGCCGGATTTGACAGTGTCTACTGCTTCGCTGATTTCTGTGAGGCATGGTTCGTTATCCAGGGCATGCATAGTGAACCGTTTATCGATGGCTTCCAAGCTTCTTCTCCGACAGTGTTCTCCACTGAGTATTGCTCTGAGTAGTGTTCTACCCAGCGATCCATTTGTTTCACTCGATCTTTTATGATTACCCCCTCTGTTGATCGTAAAGGGGCCATCTTATTTTCTGTTGGACCGACAGCTTGCTTTATGCCCTCGTACATTCCTCTTATATTTCCAGTGTCTGCACAAGTTTGAATTTGAGCAGAGAGCTGTAGCCAATGCCTGTTCACGCCTTTTCTTGCCATCTGTTGTACTCTATTTCTGGCCCTTCGCAATGCCTGCAATGTTTTCTCTGAAGGTGATATTTTATACACTGAGAGTGCATGTCTCTTTATCTCCAGGACTGGGAGCATCTCTTCTGAATGTGCTTCAAACCAGTCGGTTGACTTAGTTTGCTTCTTGCCAAATGTTGATAATGCTGTAATTGTAGATAGTGTAGCGAAAATGACTCCATCTATCGGTGACAGTTCCGTTTGTGGTGTAAGGCAGAGTATCCGCGAGAGCCTGTGTGCACTTCTCTTTATTTTGGGTGCCGCTGGTGTCAATGCGTTGTCTTCCTTCTGTCCTGCTTCTGTAGATTCTCTTGGGCTTCATCTTCACCTTGCTGGAGACAAGTGAATGGTCGGTGTCGCAATCAGCACTATGATAGTTGCGAGTCAGCCGTACATTGCGGAGATTGCTGCGTTTAGTGAGCACCAGGTCGAGTTGGTGCCAGTTCTTTGATCTGGGGTGCCTCCATGACACATTGTGTTGAGGTTTCGTGTCGAAGAAGGTGTTGGTCACTTCACAGATTATGGTGGCTGCAGAATTCCAAGAGACGTTGTCCATTGTCATTGATATTCCCAACGCCAAACTGTCCTAGACATGAAGGCCAAGATTTGTGGTTGGAACAAACCCTGGCATTGAAATTCCCCAGGATAAAAATATGTTGTTTCTCTGGTGTTTCACTGACGTCTTTGCTAAGGTCGTCATAAAACTTGTCTTTAGATTCTGATGCTGCAGTTAGTTTTGGGGCGTAAACGCTTATAATAATAACTAGGGCCTGCCTCTGTCTGGAGTTGAATCTTCAGTATTCTTTCAGTGCCATCACTTGGTGGTATGATGGAATTAAGCAGCTTGTTTATGATAGCGAAGCCAACTCCATGCTCCTTGGTCTCCCTGCACGGCTTGCCACTGCCAGTAGAAAGTGAAGTCCCTCTCCTTAATGTTTCCAGATTCTTGGAGTCTGGTCTCTTGCAGGGCGACAATGTCTATCCCCAGTCTGAGTAGTTCGTTGTTTATCACTGCAGTTGTGCGGGCATCCACACTCTGAGATGCCAGGGGTCATGTTCGTACTTTCCATGTTCCCAGCCTTAGCGCCGGTTGTTTTGTTTTTATCTTGTTGCTAGGTCTATAGATTGCGGTCCATGTGTCAGGATGTTCCCCCTAAGCTCCACACACCCTCAGGAGCAGATGAACCGTGGCAGTATCTGTGGGCTAAACCAAGTTAGTTACCTATCCTTTTCAAGACATTGCAATCAACTCCATTATTGTTTGGTTGTTTGTGGTTTATAACGCAAGTCTACACCCAGTAGTTTATCATGGCTTATTGAACGCTTATACCATTCTTGAAATTCAATACAAAGTGGTCTTCTTCTTCTTCTTCTTCAGCGTTCCGAGCCATGGAGGTTCTTTGTTGCAAATACAAGCCGTCTCCATTCGTCTCTCTGGTTGACCTTCTCTTGCCAGTCATTGATTCCAAGTGCTTGTAGTTCTGTATGTATATTATCTCTCCACCGTCTTCTTGGTCTACCTCGGGGTCTACGGTCATTTATGTCCTGAGTGTATGCGAGTTTTGTTTCCCCATTACCTTCCATTCTTTCTATATGCCCCAGCCATTGCAGTCTATTAGCCTTCATGATACCAGTGATTAGCGGGGACTTAAACAGATCATAAATGAATTTGTTGCTTCTTCTTTTCCACTCTCCAATTTGTGTATCCCTAATGGGCTCAAAGATGCGTCTTAAGACTTTGTCCTCAAAGGTTTATAACAAAGCTTCGTCTCCTTTAATTGTACTCCGGGTTTCAGAGCCATACAGCACAACTGGTCTGATCAGTGTTTTGTATATTGTGATCTTGGTGTTGCGAGATAGCGCATTTGATTTTAGCAGATGATCTATTTCCAGATGTTTCAAATTATGTATGAGGGATAACTGTAAAGATGTGTCAAGTGTCTGTGGGATAACTGTATAGATGTGCAATGTGTCTAAGGGAATAACTGTATAGATGTGCCAAGTATCCATGGGATAACTGTATAGATGTGCCAAGTATCCATGGGATAACTGTATCTATGTGTCAAGTGTTTCTGGGATAACTGTATAGATGTGCCAAGTGTCTGTGGGATAACTGTATAGATGTGCCAAGTGTCTGTGGGATAACTGTATCTATGTGTCAAGTGTCTCTGGGATAACTGTATAGATGTGCCAAGGTACTTTGCTATATTAATGATAAACTTGCAAGGTACTTTGTGGCATTGTTTGCAAACTTGCAAGGCACTTCCAGTGTCCTACCCATGATGGGACTAACGTTAAAAGATACTAAAATAAATCGTTATTGCCACGTACAACACGAGAACACATTAACAGCTCATGGCTCAATAGTGAGTTGACTACATGCGTTATGATGGGTATGTGGGCTTCTCAAACAGGAGCATTTATTTACGTGTAGCAGACATAATGATGAAAACTGTCCTATCATACAATTTATACTACGTACTGCATTTATATTAGCATCGTAACTACTGAATTAGATTGCCTAGTAAACCATCAAGAGACAATAAATAATGGGCTAATTGACTGCAATGAACTGTAAAGGACATGCAATTAATTGTTAACAGCTTTGGTCGTTATTCGTAGTGACAACATCACGGCAACGAGTCAACCCATAATGCCCCGTTTCTGTGCCTGTGAATGTCACACACAAAGCTCCCTGCTGTCCCATGTTAAAAGTGGAACAGACAAGAGTCCCGACAATACCAAAACCACGCACGCGCATGCATAAATAAGACCGTTTCCGGGGTCAGGAGAAACATGTCAGTGTGATAAAATGGCGTCATGCTCACAATCTCATTCTCCTGATTGCACATTCGACGAATTAACAGGGGAGAGAACAACACGAGCATTACAGGAACGCCTCTACTGGGCTTGGTTGTGCAACAGATAAAATACAAGCTAGTCAGTTTGTCACAGGTCATCCTCATCGTATATCGAACAATTAGTCCATACATAGCCAGCTCTGTGACCAAGGGGTTAAAGGTTCAGTTCGTAATCCAGCATACTACGTTCGAAACATACCTGTCGGAGATTTGGCAGCAGACCGTCTTGCGTTGGGTGTTTAGGAAATTATATTACATTCAGAAAGCAATGGCATAATATTTCTTTTTTTTTTAAAGTTGCTTATCCCTTACAGGACTATGCAGTCAACACCAGAATTTTTCAGCTGCTGTTGATGATCTTGGCAAGATTACGTTCATTAGTTTGCCATTGCTTTCTAAGCGGCCATCTAACATACCCCGTAAGTAACCAACGCGGCGCGATCCGCTTCCGAATCTCGCGCAGCTGTGTTCCTCACGTGGATATACGGGATTACGGAAAAAAGTCGTTAACATTCTTCGCAAGGGAGTCTGGCTATGGCATACTACTGAATGTAAATTTGCCAAGCGATCACAAACATAAAAATATGGGGTTGACAGCGACGTCCTTTAAAGGAATGTGCTATGGACTTTTAAAGTCAATACATGCTCAGATCCCCTCTTTGCTTTCCCCCTCTGCGTGTAGCGACTAGCAACATCAGTTTTGCAATGAGCAACCACACGTGTATCCATGACACCGTCACCACTCTCTGGAGACAGCTGAGCAACCTCACGTGTATTCATGACTTCGTCACAACTCTTCGGAGACAGATGAGCAACCACACTTGACTCAATACTCCGTCACCACTGGAGACAGAAGAGCAGCCAAACGTGTATCCAATACACCGTCACCACTCTCTGGAGACAGATGAGCAACCACACTTGTATCCAATACTCCGTCACCACTCTCTGGAGACAGATGAGCAACCACACTTGTATCCAATACTCCGTCACCACTCTCTGGAGACAGATGAGCAACCAAACTTTTATCCATTACGTAGACAACACTCTTTGGAGACAGATGAGCAACCACAATTGTATCCAATACACCGTCACCACTCTCTGGAGATAGATGAGCGACCAATCTTGTATCCATGACTCCGTCACCACTCTATACCAGACTTGGTATGCTATCTCCGCGGGACATTAGAATGAAGCTTGTTGACAATAACATACATAAAACAAATGGGGAAACATAACCACCCTACACTCACTCTCATTCAGTTTGAATGCGTTATGTTGAATCGTGGAGACGGACATTGCTGTCTTGTTGGGAAAAGAGTGTCTAAATTGTTTAAATCAACTTGACTCTCATAGATGCATACTTGATTTCATGACCCCGCCGATGTATTGTATTTAAGTGTTGAAACGCACAGTCTCCAAATGACTTACAAACCAACAAACCAAACAGAGATAGAAATCAAGACAATAATTTTATTTTTTAAAAGTTGAAGAATTGGGCTCGCAGGCCAGTCAGATGTTACGCCCGTCCTATCGTTATGTTCAATTTCACTTGATTATACGACGTTCATTCACAACAAACATGATGTCACAGACAGATAGGAATAAGAAATCAAACAATTACATGAAGACAGAGAATTAAAACATTAAACATTGGCGAATACACTGGATGGGGACGAAATATGTATACCGTACACAAAATGCATTCTCATTTCTTGAAAATTCCATTTGTTATTTGTCAATGCTATTTGTCATCTTCTTGTCCTCTTGTTAAGATCAAACAGAAAAACAAACATAATCAATCAATGCATTTCAATGTAATGGCTGTTCTGCTTGATTTAGCGCAAGCGGTTCAGTGGTAGTCTCATAAAGGTGTGGCTGTTGACTGTCCACACTGACCACTCAGGTATGACTGAATTGACTGGCCATTGCTGCAGGTTACATATGGTACAAAGTTATGTGTAAGTGAAGAAAACCACTGAATTAGTTCATGGGGTGCTGGGCAAGGACAAGACAGTGGTTGAGTAGTACCGAAAGATACATCTGTCTCAGGGCTAAGTTGTGCAAAAGCTAGAGGGATTTCTGTCAGGTGTGAAATAATAAGGGATAGGGATCGCAAAGATGTCAGATCTGTGAATGCTGAAGGTGAGATTGTTGAGATGGGATTGTTATCTAAACTCAGAGTGCGTAAGAGGTTGAGATTTCTGAAAGTTGAGTTGGTAATGATTGTTATTTTGTTGGAGCTCAATTCAACGTATGTCAAACTTGGCGAAAGGGTGTTTGGTTCAATCTCAGTGATTAGATTGTTAAACAAATGCAAATAGGAAAGTCCGGTCATGCTAGCAACATCTTGTGGTACTGATACAAGACTATTATCTGTAAGGTCTAACGTTTTTAGAGAAGCGGGAAGTGCGCCAGCAGGAACATCAGATATTCTGTTATTATATAAGTTCAGTGATCTCAGACTTGTTAAGTTCGAGAAATTTGCTGTTCTCGTCAGCCCAACAGAATCTAAAGATAAGTAGGAAAGCTTCTGAGCAAATTGCGACCCTGTTATTTTTTCAATTTCAGACACATTTGCAAAATTGTTGGAACCTAAGGAAAGGGAATTCAAACTGGAAAGTATTGATAAAGCTTGTGGTACTTGAGTTAAGCCGGTATTTGAAAGGTGAAGAGATTGTAGTGTGTCTTTGAAAGAGCTAAAAGCGTCGTCAGGGATTGATTTCACAGGATTGCCACCTAAGTCGATGTCGTTTAGCAAGTGAAAGTCAGAGAACCAGTTGGGCCATGAAGATAAACCCACGTTGTTTAGAACAAGAATCTCAAGAGTTGCCGCGATCTGTGTAAGCCTAGCAGCATCCCAGTCTTGTATCCGTGTATCACGAATAGCAAGGTAGGTCAGGTTGGTCAGTTTCGTTAGTGCTGTTGGTAAACTGGTGAACTTTGCTCCGTGTATGATTACTGTTTGCAGTGTTTTCGCCGACGCATCGAAGGCGTCGTCAGAAATACTTGTGAGTGGGAGACGTAACAACCAAATTACTGTTAGGCCGGGAGGCAGACTATTGCTGGGTATACTGGCTATATTTCCATCCTGAACAAGAATATAAAATAATACAATTGAAATTAATTCCGTACAAGTAGATACACTGTTCATATAGAAAAAAGATGACACACTTTCATCTCGGCCCACCGAAATATTTCTAGATCCCGTGTTAGTCCCGTGTCTACATTCATGCTGTTCGCCCTCTGCGTCTTGTTCCTGTGACAGTGCCTTTCTTCATTGATGTTTCTAAGCCGCTGTGATGCTTTATAGGACCAACGTCTTTCTGTTTCTGAGACATGATTGTGTTTCATGCAAAATTTCCCTCAGATCATGCAGAATGACAATGTTTTCTTTTTTGGTGTAAGATACTCTTAGAATGTTTCTTAACATGTACGTTCAGATCCCCATAACGTTCTTTTTTAGTGATTGCGAAATTATCCATGGCTCCATGGGTAAATTGACACAGTAAAACTACAAGTTCTCAAACATTGTAATTTCCTTGATGGTGATGTTCTGAAGGTCCTTAGCCCTGTTTTTTTTTTCAATCTGCTCTGCTATGGTGAATCTACGTCAGTATTCTTTTTGCCAGTTTCAATTGTGGATGATTATTATATTTAAATGTTTGTGTTACGTTCAGTAATTGCTTTTTTGTGTGTGTTAATTGTCAGTGTATCATGAGCGACAGGAAGTACGGTTACAATCCCTTATCACTATCTGAGAGTAGAACCCCATGATCTGTACAAATATGTTATAGAAGTGGATTTCCAATAATAATGAATGAATGAAAATTGTCACTTTTCTCATCAATTTTGATGTTTCTCAATTCATTTATTTATTCAGTAGCATTTCCCTTGCAGAACCTCGCTCCCATAACAACCGTCCGTAAAACGTCTCGATCATAAGCAAGATGTCCCGCGTCCGATACACCCATCTAAAGATCATCCGGTACATCCTGCACCCATCTTCTCTTTGGTCTTTCTCTTTCTCTCTTCCTGAGCATATACCCCTCCATGATTGTTCTCTCCAAACTTTCATGACGTTACAAGCGACCAACATATTTCAATTTTCTTTCTTTTATCGTCTTCAGTGCCAACCTTCTTCAATATTCAGATCCTGTCGTATGGATTCATTTGTTGTTCTTTTCTGTATCTAAGATATTCTTAGAACTCGTCTATCACATTTATATTCAAAGACATATATGCGCTGTTCGGCTTGTTTAGTAAGTGCCCAAGTTTCACAGGCTTATGTAGCAATGGAAAAGATGCATGCTCTTAAAGATCTAATTTTTGTAGTTCTGTCTGTACCCCCTCCACAATTTATTCAGTTGTTTTAGATTCTGAAGAGCAATAGATATTCGTCTTTTAATTTCCTTCATTGTGTCACCATTGTTGGTAATCAATGACCCAAGATATTCAAAATTTTCCACCACCTCCAATTTTTCCTCATTACCATATATTTTCATGTGTATGCATTATCTTTGTTTTTGCTATGATAAGATATAAGTTGTGATTTTCGCTGCTCTTTTGGGATGAGGTTATTAGTTGTTCTATACCATTCTGTGATGTGGATAGTAAAACTGTATCATCAGAATATCGAATTTCTGGTATTTCGTGACCAATGATATTTAGGCCATCATAATGTTCCCTGTTTATGTCATCTCTGACATTTCTTATTATATTTTCGGCGTACAGGTTAAACAAATAGGGGGACAGCACACAGCCCTGACGGACTCCTTGCTTGATGTCAAACCAGTCTGATACCTCGCCATCTATTCTAACTGCTGCTTGTTGGTCTAGATACAGCATTGTTATGAATTGTAGTACATGTGATGGAAAGCCCATTTGCATCGTGATTTCCCACAATTTCTGATGCTGTACACTGTCAAATGCCTTTGAAATAGCTACAAAACTCAAGAATAGGTTTAAATTCTATAGACTTCGATATTATTAAACGCATGTTGAGTATGTGATCTCTTGTTACTCTTCCTTGTCTAAATCCAGCTTGAACCACGTTAATCTCTTCTTCCATTTTCTTACCAAGTCTTCCCATTATGATTTTATTATAATTTTCCTTGCATGAATGAGCAGGGCAACAGTTCTATAGTTGGTGAATAATTTCAGGTTGCCCTTTTTTGGTATTGGAATAAAGATAGTTCTCTTTCAATCTTTTGGCCATATAACATATTTCCATATATGTTTACATAATGAGTGATAGATGAGTATGCTTTCTTCTCCTCCCGCTTTAATTAGTTCAGCTGGTATCTCATCGCATAGGTTTTATATTGCCCATGTAATTTCATCTAATGAGAGGTCAGGTTCTGTCTCTGCTATCACTGGTTCATCTATCTCATTCATATCCTCATAGACATTCATATAATACATTCTACTGCAATATTCCTGACATCTTTCTAGAAGTTTTCTAGATTCTGTTAGGGTATTTCCCAACTTGTCACAGATAACATAGAATATGGATATTGAATACAATAATATCTTATTTCACTTTGCACCTAAAAGCAGTTTGATGTTTCACTAACTACTCTGACTTGTTGCTCATGATATTGAGATCCATTAAATGAATCAAAGAGCTGAAAGCAGCATATCTCTAATGAAGGTCCTAAATGTCTGGACTTGAACACAGAGGGAAGCCTCACTGTAGTCGATGAGAAAGTATGAAGATTTACGATACAATTTGCATTTCTCACAGACGGTACTCATGTTGTAGATATTAGTTTAGTTTAGTCGACGGATCAACATCACAGCACACGGGTGTAACCCATAAGTGCTCCGTTCTCCTCCTAACTCAATCCTGAGTCTGGAGAAACTCAGCTCAGTGCACGAACTCCGTAGCACCGGCGAGGATCCTGAAATACTTTGGGTGGATTTTTAACTTGAAATTTTGCCCGGGCAGCGTCGTTAGGCTACTCTTTTTCGATTTCCAACTGCCTAGGTATCTTTTACGTGCGCAACAATACACACGGGCGTCCGATCTCACTACCCAGAGACCAGAGGAAATTTTTACTTGAAGTCCACGTGAAAAAATCCCGGTCCTCACCGGGGCATGAATCCAGGACCTCCAGCACTCGAGGTGGACACCATACCTCGAGACCACGCAGCCCCCCTATGTTGTAGATATTGTGTTGGTTACCATGGAACTTACAGGAATAGGAAAGAACAGGAAAGTTGACCAATGTTCTAAGAGAGATGGATAGCATGAAAATGAATATACTAGACGTTAGTGAGATGAGATGGAAGGGATCGGGCAAAATTATAGCTGACAATCACACAATAATTTATTCTGGAGGGGATACACATGAAAAAGGTGTAGGAATAATATTAGATGAAAAAAAACAGCCAAGTCAATTAATGGATACTGGTGTATTTCAGATCGAGTAGTTATGGTAAAAATCAAAGGCACACCAATAGACATAAATATTATACAGGTATATGCACCAACAACAAGCAGTAGTGATGAAGAAATACAACACTTTTACGACGCAATAGAAATGGTGATGGCTCAAATTGGATCACAAGAAATAAAAATAATACTTGGTGATTTTAATGCAAAAGTAGGAAAGGGGAAAATGGAGGATATAGTGGGGAATTATGGTTTAGGTACAAGAAATGAAAGAGGGGAAAAGCTAATAGAATGGGCAAATATCAATGATATGATAATTGGAAACATATGGTTTAAACACCATAAAAGACGACTGTACACATGGAAAAGCCCTGATAAGAAAATACGCAACCAAATTGACTACATACTTAATAATAAAAGATTTAGAAATGCATTAATTAATGTAAAGACAATGCCTTGTGCTGACGGTAATAGTGATCATGTACCACTATGTGGACAAATAAAAGTAAGATTAAAGAGAGGGAAAGAAATGGTTAAGAACATGAGACTTAATAAAGAGGTTCTGAAGATAGATAAAGAACTGCAAGAACAATACAGAGTGACTGTGAAAAATAGGTACAATGCGATAGCTAAAATACAGAGTATAAATGAACAATGGGAAATGTTAAGGGACTCCATTCATCAAACTAGCAAAGAAGTATTACCGGAGAGAGGCAAAATAGCTAAGAAAAAATGGATGAATGAAGAAATCTTAAAACTGATGGACAAAAGAAACCAGAGTAAAAATGACAAACGAGAATACGCTAAGATAAATAAAGAAATAAAAGATAAATGTGGGAAGGCTAAAGAAAGTTGGTTAAACGAGTAATGCAAAAAAAAATTGAATTAAATTCCATTAATGATACAAAAAATATGTACAGACAAATCAGTGAGCTTACAGGAAGAAAAATAAGAATAAATACAGGGTGATTTGAAATCAAAAACAGGAAAGATATTATTAGAGGAAGGTGCTATAATGAAGAGGTGGAATGAGTATACAAGAGAATTATATGACGGAGAAAGGGAAGAATTAACAGAAGATAGTAGCTTAGAAGGTCCACCTATTCTGAAAGAAGAAGTCGCTGACGCTATGAAACGTATGAAGAAAGGAAAAACAGCTGGGCCAGATGAAATCACAATAGAAGAATTAGAAGTGTTGGGAGAATTTGGAGTAGATATATTAACCAAAATGTTGAATGATATTTACAGTAGTGGATATTTACCCAGTGATATGCTGAAATCTGTATTTATAGCTATAAAAAAAGACCAGGAGCAATTGATTGTGAAGATTTTCGTACAATTAACCTCATAAACCATATCACTAAGCTTCTATTCAGAATCATAATGAGAAGAAACAAAAAGAAAATAAAAATGGAAATTAGTGAAGAACAATATGGATTTGTGGAAGGAAAGGGCACAAACAATACAATTTATACATTAGGAACACTAATAGAAAGGTCAATAGAGAAACAGAGAGACATATATCTGTGCTTCATAGATTATACTAAGGCATTTGATAAAGTAAAACATGATGAACTGATTAAAATGTTGGAAGATATCAACATTGATGGAAAAGATTTAAGAATAATAAAGAATGTTTACTGGAACCAAGTAGCAGCAATTAAAATGGGAAATAAAGAGGGTAGTTACGAACAGATAAAGCTAGGAGTACGACAGGGGTGTGTCTTGTCACCAGATCTTTTCTCCCTGTATAGCGAAGTAATAATGAGAGAGATCAAAGATATGCCAGGAATACTAGTTGGAGGTTATAATATAAATAATATACGCTATGCAGATGACACAGTATTGGTGGCGGATAATTCAACAGACCTACAACAATTATTAGACGTTGTAGTAACAGAGAGTGCAAGGAAAGGACTCTCCTTGAATATCAAGAAAACAGTAACAATGGTAATATCAAAGAAAATGGTGACACCAAAATGTGACATAGAAATAGAAGGAAAAATCCTTAACCAAGTGGATAATTTTAGATAACTAGGGGCACTTATAATATCAGATGGAAGATGTACAACAGAGATTAGGAGCAGAATAGGGCAGGCAAAAGCCGCATTTCAGAAAATAAAGAGTATCTTATGCAATAAGTCACTATCACTGAATGTAAGAAAGAGAGTGCTGAAATGCTATGTAGAACCAGTTTTGCTGTATGGCAGTGAATCTTGGAATGTAAATGAACAAATTAAGAAGAAATTAGAAGCAACAGAGATGTGGTTCCTGAGACGAATGTTGCGAATTCTTTGGACTGCCAGAGTAACTAACAACGACTGCCTGAAAGAGGCTAATGAAACTAGAACATTATATACAACAATAAGACAGAGACAAACATCTTTCTTCGGTCACGTGATGAGAAGAGAGGCATTGGAGAACATCGTAACAACTGGAAAGATCGAGGGGAAGAGAGGCAGAGGCAGACCAAGAGAAATGATGCTGGATGGATTGAGACGGTGGCATGGAGGAATATCAGCAGCAGAGTTGATCCAGAAAACCAAACACCGAGATCTGTGGAGAGCCATGAACGCCTACGCCAGCTGGCACGGCACTTGATGATGATACCATGGAACTGCCAGTAACATGTCGATCATTCTTGTAATTCAAATTCTTTCTTATTTCTAGTCCCCCTGGTGATGATTCGCACAAGGGATTTGTAAAAATGGCTTAACTTGCGATTATACGATAGTAGATGCATAGTTTAAAACTTGCTTTTTTTTATGCGAATTATGAAGATTGTTCTCTTCCACATTTCAAATGACAACCATAAATGATGTTTGGTTGATTACATCCCTGAAAAGGTAATTAACAACTGTATCATTATTAGATGTAATCACCATTGCGTTCAATGCACACGTCCTCCAGCGCCGATAAAGTGCATGGATTCCTGCAGAAAACACGTTTTTCTTTGTCGCGTGTGTAACCACTCGTGCATCACCTGCTATACCTCTTCATCAGACCGAAAGGCTTTCCTTCCAATAATTCTTTATGTTTTCCAAACAGCTAGAAATCATATGGAGCGGGAAGGGGATGAGGGGTTGTTCTTGACAAGCATTAATGCGTTGTTGTTTCAATTCTAGTGTAAGCTGCTGTGGTACTTTGCGGTACTGTAGCACATCATGTATGATATTGTACGTTGAACAGTGAACGGTCTGCCACAGAAGTCACGCCGTTTTGGCTCGTCCTAATCCACCTCATAAGCTTGCTGGACTGACAGGCATGCATCATCATACTGGATGTTCATTCGCCGATGAATTTCTATAGGTTTCACGCCTTAAATGATCACAGATAGGATAGCAGAACACTGCTCCTTTTTGGTGCATTTCAAAAGTGGGGCGGTCATCTTTAAACTGTCATAATTACACAACCGTGTTCGTCTGCACCGCGATGCCATGTGCTTAACACTCTTGACATCCTTAAAAGCAACATTAACAGGGTATTAGGCAAGGATATGGTTATTGTAATTTGTATGACACTTTTAAGGGTTTAGTTTGAAGCCCCCTCTGATATTACAAGCATCTGTTACAACCTGCTTCGTGTTCTTTCTGAATGCACGACTCATTCGTCTCGTATTGTTTATGGAAGCGTGACTCATGCTTCTATCCCTGTTTGCTATTTTCCGATTAGCTTAAATATGTTCTATGGGATATATCTCTGACTTTGCAATTCTCTTTTATGAATTACTAGTAGCACGTTCTCAAAACTTTCACTCTTGTTTGCTTCTTAGGGTTGTGCTATAGACTCTAAATGCTGTGCTATAGACTTCAAATGCTGTGCTACAGACTCCCAATGATGTACTATAAACTCCCAATGCTGTGCTATAGACTCCAATGTTGTACTACAGACTCCCAATGTTGTACTACAGACTCCCAATGTTGTACTACAGACTCCCAATGTTGTACTACAGACTCCCAATGTTGTACTACAGACTCCCAATGCTGTGCTGTAGACTACCAATGTTGTTGAACATCCCAAAATGTCGTTAATTTCAAGCTTGAGTATTTAATGTTTGCTACAGCGTTGAATGTAACTATTGTTAATTGTAAATGTTGATAAACATGTAGTTTTCTCTGTGGGCATAATTGTGCATTTTTAAAATCATATTCAGATTGTATACTTCATTTCAGCTTGTTGGCAGAGAGGATAAACTATTTTCACCCCCTGGTAGCATATAAACTGTTTAATAGACGTCAAGTAATATGCACATTAGATTAACCACATCCGACAATTATGGCAATGTAATATAACTTTCGCCGGCTCACCTGGCATAGGGGTGTAACGTCTTTCTCCGTGATCCCGTGTACTCTCGTGAGTGGCGTGAAGGTACGGCGAGAATCTGTAGGGGTTCTGGCCGCGGCAATGAATTACGGGGTATGTGAGCCGGTCGCTCAGAAAGCATTCGCAAACTACTGAGCGTAATCTTGCCAAGAAATCAAAAAAATCAGCTGAAAGATGCTGATGTTGAGAGCGATGTCTTGTAAGGGATATGCGGAAAAAAAAATATAACTTTCAGTGGTAGCAAGATTTCATTGGGTAACCAATCTCGTCATTTTGTGTTGACACTTGATCCCATATTACGTTTCAATATTCAGGACTGTGTCAGCTAGACACGGAATTACATACCCCAACCAGGTGAGACCAGTCTCGACTACAGCAGGATTGACAATATAAAATGAAACAAAACAAAGTGTTAATATTTTCTGAGAAATGGGCAAACATCAACTTGTGTAAATACCACATTACGTACCAAGGCCTAGTGAGAAGAAATCGTAGATCATGGCAATAACATATCACACTTATGGACGAATAAGAAATAGATGAGTTCGTGCATGCGTGCGTGTTCTTTCTTCGTGAGATTATGACGGACAAAGTAGGCTTACACTTTTGTCTGGGCCCCACAAGACTGCAATTCTAATCATTGTGGAATGCCCACTGTTTAGTGAGGCTAAATCAATCATGACAGTAGTGGTGGGAAACTATAATCCTAACTCTGATGAACATTTATCCAGATCGCTGTTTTCGTAATATGGGTGGATTTACTCCGTATGTTATTTCATTGGACTCAAGATTTATCAGAATTGCTATTTCTATACATGCTTGCTTGCTTGCTTGTGTTCGTTGGCTTGAGCTCCAACGCGAAGTCCTGTATGTCGGATGAAGGCATCCTGTTGTCCAACATCAGTGTGATGTCATACAAGGACCTGAGGTTTGCGTGAGTATCCGTTGTCCCATGTCTGGCTTATTGGTGTTCAGATTGGTGGTTCCTCGCCGTACAGGCAGACACTCTCCGACTTCGGAGGAATCGGTGATCCTACTGACTTTAGCCAGGACCCCGAAGGGACCTGTTGCCCGGGACGCTCGACGAGGACGCGTCAGTAGGTCTTGGCCAGTATATAACCCGGCCCTGGTGCCTTGGAAACACCTCTGCGTCCCATTTCTATACATAATTTTATAGATTATTAAAATTTTGTAATAGTTATTTAGTAACCAAATTCGGCTACATTAAATATGCGTGTCGCAAAGAAGCTATCTTATTACACCAAAACAGAAGTTAAACAATCTTACCTCAAATGAGAGATCTGTTATTTGACTCACTCCTGTGTTCAATGGCGGGATTTCTTTGAGGTTGTAACATGTTAAAGTGTCTTCAGCACAAAAACATTTCTGGGGATATACAGAAGACAAACGTGACATGACCAGCTGTGGCGAAAGCCTGGCTGCACCCTCCCCTCTTGCTTAGTATTCAGTGTATGATAAAGAATCATTAGAAATGTTTATATAAATGTTACGAACATATTATATTTACGGTTTATAGGGTAATTTAGTTTGGCTTACTTATCCTGGCCAACTACAAACCAACCGACAACTGGGCCCGGAAACGACCACTTGCGGATCCTAGTTCCATATCCGGTCTCACTATTCTGCTAGGAATCGCAGACAACGGTCGGAGCAGATTTAGTAGTTCGGAAGGTAGACATTTTAAAAAGTATTTAATAACAGCAGTAAGTCTACCGAACTGTTGTTAAATTGAATAAACGCCCCGACCGGTAGTGAGAATCTGATTCTGGAACTCGGTAAGGCCAAACGATTATTATTCCTATATATTTTTATGTTCATAACATTTTTGCAATGAATGTGAGTTTACGACATGATGGTCAGCCAATTCCACAAATGGCATGGTTGCCCATAGAATATATTTTAATTAATAGAATATTCAATTTACAACTGAGTTCAGTTGTACAAACTCGTTCTTAATAGAACGAAACACGTCACGTTCTACAATATTCGTATAAATTCGGCGTCTAAATCTTGGATAAATTCGGAGAATATGATCGCTGGCAGACAAAGGAGACACTGCAACGTGGTACAAAACCACGCTAGTTTTAAAGTATACTCGGGTTGAGATACTTTGTTAATAGATTACAATAAGGTTATTATTACTGTACTGCTAAGACTAGAAGATATAGTACTGAATGGAATGGTTTAAATCTAATAGTAGGTATTTCATCAAAATGGCCTCGCTATATCTAGAACCAGCCCCACGCCATGGCATGACCTGCCCACGTCGCTTGGGCGCCCATACTGTTCTTTTCTAGATCAGCTCAGTTCTTAAGTATGGATAGGATCTCTTCTCTAGTTAATACATTCTCAAGAGGAAGACTCTTCTTTATACATATAGGGATGCGTGGATGACTATCACCAACTTAGGCAGTATTCATTGGAGACTATTCTCAGGCCTCTCGGAATGAATATCAGTGGAGAGAATATTCAGACACCTTAGTATCTGGAACAATTTCCTTACTTTACAATACACCTGTGTGTCTCTTGTACACTTTGGAGTATCAGTTTGGGTTATTAAGTTAGCGATCCATTTCCTTTCCTCATTACACTTTGCACACTTTGTAGCATCAGTTTGGGTGTTAGGTTAGTGAGCCAGTTACTTTCCCCAATACACATCTGCGTCTCTGGTACACTTAGGAGCGTCAGCTGTGGTTAGGGATGGGGCCCATTTCCTTTCCTATCGGATCACCAGTACAGTCACAGTTAGGGATTGGTTCTATAGCGAGATTCAGAATGAAGACAGAGGGTAGTCACAGGCTAGGACAGACAAATGAGATCACAACCCAGGCAACCACTTGTGACATGTTGTAGATTGAGTTGCCAGAGGACCTAGTTGTAGTGTTCTCTGGAGATATATCTTGAATAATAAATACCAAGATAAAGGATATGATTTAGCACGTTTTGTCTAGAGGTCACTCAAATGAGCTAAACATTCCCGCAATAGCCTGTTTGGAGAACATTTTTCCTTGGCTCAAACCCCCACTGTGAGACCACTATGTATCTACACAGAAATTTATAAAAGAAGTAAAAGGTTCCCTTAAGGCCAGAAAAGATCTGAACTATTAGCGCCTGGACAACTGAGGATCCATCTCACTCATTATAATGTTGCCAGTGTGCTGTTCGTCCGTCACCTAGATCTCTTCTTTCTTTATTTTGTCAGTATGACCTATATCAGTTCAAGTAGTCCTTCAATTTTTCCGGACAAACAAACTTCAACAATAACTGTACATTACATCTGTTGGACAGGACATCTACATGACAGTTTCTTGACAGAAGTGGAACATACACTCACAAGGAATTGGTTTACACCACAAGTGTACAAGATAGACACCATGAGATACCTGACAACATCTATACAGGACTTTTCACAATATGTATAACCAACCACAGCACTTAAGACAGTCACCAGAGACAACACTTGACAGCAACTGTACAAGAAATTCACTGGGGACATGTACTTGAAACACTGGTTCAATCATACTGTTTATTGAGCTGATGGTGAGTCTAGTGCTGACCATTGTTCATCCCATTTGTCATGTCAACACCTCAACAAGGTACATACAAAATGTACAAATATGCTAACATGCATGAAGATAACATGATACACTACCTCTCCATTACTCCACCAACTAATAACTCTTATCCACCTCTCCTCTCTAATCACCACTACACCATTCAGTTTACAGTATCAATCTATCTATCCTCATCTCATGTCTCTTGGGAATTTAGGAAATCCTATCCATGGGCAACTCAAGGAAGAAACTACTGTTCTGGGTCTGTTGAATCCTTTTATCATCAGCATGGATGTTGGACTAGCTCCAGTTAGCAGCTTTCCCAAAATAAGCTTCATGGCAGATTCATTCCTCTTGAAGACAAGAATTGGTAGGATGATATGATGCTGTCTCTCACCGTTGACCAGACTGTCTGTGAATGCTGATACTGGGATACTTCAAAAGTTGAGGATAACACTCTCCTGACATTGGGAGATGTATACTCGGTACATGCAGAACATGACTTGCTGAAGAAACCCAGAGATAGGAACAAAATCCAATATACTACAGCCCCTCAGTCAGTCCAATCTCACCTACACTTCAAGTCACATTCTTCAACACTGTGAGCACCAGGCTGGAGATTAACCAAGATAAGTCCTAGCTAAACAATCCATTGCACCAGTCATTTCACAAGTTGTCTTGAATGGGGTTAACAACCAGACTTGTTGTTTTCATTCTCAGATGACATTTGATTAATGATCACTGTACTTCTTATTATTGAAGTCTTCAGAACTGTTTTTCTCTCTTTCTTTTATATCCAGCTGTTTGAGAGCTGAGCTGAAAGTCTCTAGGAAATTCCCATATTGTGGGTTCTAGAAGTTTTCACTTATAGAGAGTTGGTTCTGGATTCTGGGACTACTGGTTAGTTTTCCCAGATGATATATGGATGCCTCTCCTCCATCCTCCTGTTCTCTGTGGATATATAGAATGGCACAACATCTTTCACATGTGTTAAAAGATGATGTTATCATACATTAACATACACAGATGGAGATGGGGAAGGTTAAGGTTGATGATGTAGTGAATTTCACTCTGATGTACTGTGGTAATCACAAGACCATATGCTGAGACAGGGTAGCTTAACACAATTACAAGCATTTATGTGGTCTAAGTTCCACCATGTTTGAACCACAGTAGACCTGGGCACAAGGAGGACCAGACACAGTACAGCAATCATTGTGACATAGCAACATGGGACAGGCATTATGAAGGGAAATGGAAAATAGGCATTTACAACTGCAATATGCATTATGTATTAACTAATGGCATTTACCAAATTAGCAGACCAGACATCCATTTCTATGGCTGTGATGTTGGTGTATGAATGTCTTATTCCATATTCACACAGCAATGCCAGACCTCACCCCTTTTTCACCAGACTTGTCTCACAGATACATCATCTTTATCATCATCATGTGCTCTTTCCCTACTGAGTAATGTCCACAGTAGGTAACAGAAGCTCAATTGCATAGCAATAGTTCACATATGCACCAAGCACATATGTGGAAAACATGTTTAGTCCTTGTAAGTTTGCATGAGCCATACATTATATTCAGCCAACTGAGACACAGGTTCACACACCTATGGTTCTCTGAGGAACTAGTTTATATGAACCATCCAACAGTAGAGGTAACAGTGTAATACTTCAAAGAGAAATTATAGTAATTCTCTTGAGCTTATAGCGACCAGGCATCACATGGACTTAGCAATTCTGGCGTGCCATCACCGTCCTGTTTACATGTGGATATTTGAAGCATCTTTCTTTCTACTAATGTGAGAGGCTATTTATTAAATCACCAACTCACTCACTCCATCATTCTCTGCGTTTTACAAAGGAACTTGTACATGTTTCATCACTCATTCCCATTCAGACTGCCATTTGTTAACTCGCACGAGAGCAAAGGTACAGTTGATTTTAAGAATAAGTCATCCTAGGCATGTAGAATGCACAAGGGGTTTGGGTTTGCGAATCTGCATGAGTGAGTTATACATTCCTCAAGCATACGCAACCAGTCACAACAAGGGATTGATATGCACTTGGAGTATACAGCGTGAAAGACGTGTCAAGGTTGAAGAAGCAATATTCAGAATTCTGGCGCACAGAAGTTAGGTTTTCCACTTTCACACATTATTCATAAAATACTCATATTCTTCTCTTTCGTACATTAGGTTTAGCCACAACATTAAAGTATGTTTTAAAGTGGTACCTGTTGTCCAGAGAACAATATTATTGAATCTACAAGGGCATTGTTGGGTCATCACATCACACTAGCGACCGCTCCTGGTGAAATTCCCGCTCCTACTAATTAGATTTTAAAATATGGCCCAGGAATAGCGTGGGCTCATTATTTATGAACCAATCATAAGACAAGTGCATACCGCCGCCTCCCCCAACTCGTTCTGGAACCTTCGATCTAAGAATAGCCCTTATTTTGGGATGGTCCCTGTTAAGACTCAAAGTATATTTATGAAATGTGTCGGACTGGAAATGGGGATTCTGTTCCATCATGCTACACCACTTACCAGTCGTTTATTTTGGTTTGACTTTCAGAGTGTTGTGGTATACCAGAGCAACTCACCAGCAGCATCAACTAGCATAACTCGACAGCAACAAAAGATTCAGTTTGCGCATCCGCGGCTCTCAAAGAACTGATTTGTGGGCCACTGGCGAAGAGGGTGACACGAAGAGGAACGACGGAGAGACTACCATCTTCACCGGTGGAAACACCATTTGCAGCTGAGTGCCTAAACACCTTCCTGGAGTCACGGCCATACTTTGCTTGACTTACCACCAAACCGTCTTATGATTAAGACCTCGCTCCGAGAACATTGTTTGATTTACATATTTTTTTTTTAAACTTCTCATCAATTATTTGCCTTTTACGTTCCTTGTGGGAACCTATATTTCTATTTGTTCAGTATTAAACTCATGATAAGCGGTGTTGTCGCTTATTGCTAAATAAGAATTCCTAGTTGTTATCCTCATATCCAACATTTAATTAGATCACACAATTGTGAGAGTAGGACGAAAGTTGAATCTTTCATCTTTATCGACTTCTTTGTGCTGTATAGTTCAAGTCAAGTCTGGGGGCTAAATTCTTTTCCACAGGATCATCGTGTCGCTGCTAACTAAAGTTGCTGTCATCTTTGTGTGTATAGCTGTACAACTTTATCTGCAGTCCTGTGCCACTGTAAGAATAGTAGACTTCTTTTTCTGGGACAATTTGTCATACTCCCTTTCTTTTTTTCACGAGCCACCCGTCTGCTATTTCTTCAGTGGGGAGTCTTTCCTAGTGGTTAGGCTCATTGTCTTCTACTGTGCCTGTGAGACTTCTCTCAATAGTAGCGGACCACGTGATAGATTAGTGTCTCGTTTCCGGGATCTTAATTTTAAACCAATCCTAAACATTGGTAACAGTCCGAGAGCTAATACCATATATTAGTGTCTCGTGGGCTGTATAAGGTAAACTTTCTTAGTCACTTTTACTCAATAGGTCTATCAGTGTTGGATAACCTGCTAGGAGTGGTTTTCTTACTAGGTTTAGTATCATATATTATTGGTCGGATACTACTCGGTTATAGTTGGAATTCTTGCATATACACTGAGGTATATTCCCATAAAATATTCCCTAGTGATAAACTGATTGTTAAGCAAAGTGGCGCTGACAAAAGGAAAGGTAAATGTTGGTGTCTTAATTAAGATAATTACATCAAAGATTTATTGAGTTTATAGATATTGATAGTAATTAAGGAAAAGAAAAAGATGATTGCTAGATAGTGCGTGAGTATTGTAAGGTTTCAGGTATCTCCAAGTGCTCAAGTATGTCTTTCGAAAAGCAACCCACTTCATAGGAGTTGACTGAGAAAGGGACATTGATGGGATATGAGGGAGATGAGTTGAGGAAGTATATCAGAGAGGCTGAAAGAGAATGGAGGCAAGAACAAAGGGAAGAAAGAATCCCGATGGCTGAAATCCGAAAAACAGATGAAACAGGCTGAACTGGAGAAGGACAAAGAGTTAAAACTAGCCGAACAGACGAGACAGCATGAGATAGAATTAAAAAGACTGCGATTACAACACCCAGATGCTTCAAGATTCAGTAGTGCGAGTTTTCCAGTCTATAGTATAGATACTCCTCCAGCACAGAATGGTTCTGTGGGATCCATGAGTTTTCCTCTGCTGCCATTTGATGACAAGACTGAGCAGATGGACAACTGGATTGACAAATTTGTTTTGATGGCCGAAGCATATAGCCTGCCCAAGGACAAATGGAATTTAAAAATTTCACAAGGACTCCGCGGCGCAGCGTATGACATATTTTCTAAACTACCTCCTGGACAGTAACGGGACTTCGACTCTCTGAAAAGTGCTCTACTCAAGAGGTATGAGTTGACTTCATCTGCCTACCGAATGAAGTTCAGAAATGCCAAGCGGTTACAGGGAGAATCGTATTCCCAGTTTGCCTGACGGCTACATACTTATTTCACCAAGTGGGGTGGACTGAGTGAATACGAGGCAACCTACGCAGGGCTAGAGGAGATGATTTTGGCAGAGCAGATGAGGGAGACAATGCCAAAACCGATGAAGACTTTTGTGGCAGAAAATGGGGGTGCTCGGTTAGCGGAGATAACCTCTCTGGCTGAAAGATATCTAACGGCCCATGGGGAAGCGAGTACCACCAAAGCTGGGAGTAGTTCTTCCGTTGAAAAACCACAACTCTCTAAGAATTCAAATAACTCCGGTAAGGACAGCAGAGGACAAACGGGTGGTTCTCACCAACAACATGGGTTGCAGCAAACAGCACAGAAACCACCCGCAAACCATAGTGGATGGGGTAAACCATACTGCAAAAATTGCAAAAACCATGATCACCACACACGGTTCTGCAAGGATAAACCCCAAACCCACTATGCGGCGTGCCTAGCTACAGAAACCGGAGACCACCCCAACAAGAACTCTGGGAGCAATGCTAGACCCCCTGTGGTCGAAACTATTACGGTAAATGGGAGTCAGGTGCGATGTCTATATGATACGGGACTCCAGTATGATTCAGTTATCGCAAAATACCTAGTCAAACCCGGCCAGCTAACAGAACAGACCGTTACAATAAAGGGGGCCACCATGAGCTCTGAGACAATAGAGGTGCAGATTGCAAAGGTAGATGTGGAATCTAAATATGTCACTGGGACGATTTCTGCAGTTGTGATGGAGGACCCAGTATATCTCTTCATGTTAGGATGTCGGTATGTCTACTTGGGCGACCCAAAGTCACCTATAATTGTTGCGGCAGTGCAGACCAGAAGTCAGGCAGCAGTGTCGAGTGAGCCTGATCCTCGTCTTAATAATCCACTACCTCGAGAAATTCGGGCTGCCCAAGCAGAAGACCCACCGCTGAAACCCTGCTTTGGTAAACTACCTAAAGCACTGAATCCACCTCAAGGAGGCGATTTTTATATGAAAGATAAGCTTTTGTGCCAGCGGGCGGGAACCAAGGATCACGACCACGGGCAACTTGTCGTTCCATATAAATTCCGGAATCAGATATTACATATGGGTCACACAATATCTTTCAGTGGACATATGGGAGTGGGTGCCACTACTCAGCGTATTACATGCCACTAATTTTGGCCAGTAATGTCCGCCGATATTCAACGGTATGTCAAGTCCTGTCCAGAATGCCAACGGGTCTCACCTAAACATTGGACCGCACCAGTAACTTTGGGCGAAATGCCAATTTTGAGTACGCCGTTTGAGCGGGTCGCTGTGGACATTATTGGTCCTCTGCCACACTCAAAGAGGAAGAATGCATTTATTCTAACTCTAGTTGATACATGCACTATGTGGTCAGAAGCCATAGCTCTACCTGGAATATATTCCAAACGAGTAGCGGATGCCCTAGTGACTATCTTCACCAGATTAGGTTTTCCTAATCAGATTTTGACGGACAATGGTTTGCAGTTCCGGGGGAAGTTAATGGAGGAAGTTTTCAATACCTTTCGGACTCGCCATATCCATATAAGTCCCTACCACCCTCAGGCTAATGGGATGGTGGAACACTTCAATGGGACCCTCATGTCGATCCTACGTAAGCTAGCACAGGAGAAGCCAGAACGTTGGGATGAGTACCTGCCCGCGGCATTATTTGCATACAGGGAAGTACCACATGCCTCGACAGGACTTCCACCTGCTACACTATTATTTGGTAGACCCATAAAAGGACCACTGGAGGCCTTAATGAGGACTTGGACTGAGGAGGGAGCTGATGAAACTGTCATCACTGCTTCCCGGTATGTTGACGAGTTGAAGCAAATACTGGAGACAGGCTGGAAATTGGCTAATTCCAACCTGCGTCGTGCCAGAAAGAAACATGCCTCATCTTATAATAAGAAAGCCAAGGACCGTTCTCTGGAGGTAGAAGACAAGGTCTTATTACTTTTACCCCAAGGGAGTAATAAGCTTGAAATTGGATGGCAGGGACCTTTTCCCATCATAGAAAAAGTATCCCCTACGAACTACAAGATTGCTATTCGAGGAAAACAGAAAGTATTCCACATCAACTTACTTAGAAAGTATGCTGAGAGGGTAGCAGATCCACCAGTGCATCTGATGGCATTATCGGTGGCAACTGAGGTAGAAGGTGGAGAGGACTCAGGTGTAGAGTATCCGCTAAAACCTCAGGAGACCATGAAGGATGTCGTCATCAACCCTGACTTGGAGACGTCTGAGTTGGAGAAGTTGAGGCGAATTCTAGTGTCTCACGCCCCGGTGCTAACGGATAGGCCAGGTCGGACTAAGCTCGTAGAGTTTGACATGAAATTAACAAACGCAGATCCAGACCGCCAAAAGTATTACCCTGTTCCCTATGCAAAACAGGAGGCTTTACAAGCCCAAATAAATTACCTTTTAAAAGAAGGAATAATTTCACCCTCGGAGTCACCCTATAGTGCAAGTGTGGTGCTTTTGAGAAAACCCAGTGGTGAGCATCGATTGTACATCGACTAGCGTCAGCTAAACGGAGTCACAGAATTTCAAGCGGAACCTTTACCGGATCAAGGATTACTGTTCGTGAAACTGAGTAAAGCGAAGTATTTTTTTCAAGATAGACCTCAGTAAGGGGTACTACCAGATTCCAGTAAAGAAAGAAGTCCGACCGCATTTGGCATTCAGCACAGCTGACGGCCATTACGAATTCAATGTGCTCCCATTCGGGCTGAGCAACGCTCCTGGTGTGTTCACCCGAATGATGAGATTGTTATTAGATCCATTAAAGGACCCGAGTATCAGTAACTTTATGGATGACATCCTCATCGCCTCTAAAACTTACGAGGAACACCTGCAGTCCATCGACAGACTGTTAGGGAGGCTGGCAGAGACAAAGCTCACCGCCAGACCAGCAAAATGCCAGAATTTGGGGCATATAGTGGTTCAAGGACACATGTGCCCAGAACAAAAGAACGTAGATAAGCTACTTAAGGCCACCAGGCCCAGGACCAAGAAAGACGTCAGATCCTTCGTATCTCTTTGTGGATTTTATCAGAAGTTTATCAAAAACTTCAACGTTCTAGCTGCGCCATTAACAGATGCCACCAGGAAAGGAGCACCTGAGCAAGTTAAGTGGACGCCAGCGTGTGAAGAGGCTTATACTACGCTGAAGGACAGACTAACAGCGAAGCCTATTTTACAATTACCCGACTTGTAGTGCCCATTCACCCTAAGGACGGACGCGCACAGTGTGGGAATTGGAGCAACTCTTTTACAAAAGGGTCGAGATGATGGAGAGATGACGCTAGCCGCAAGTTAAATACAGCGGAAAAGAACTACTCCACCATCGAGAAAGAATATTTGGCTCTGGTATGGGCTATACAGAAGTTCCAACCATATCTATATGGAACCAAGTTTATTGTACAAAGTGACCACCAGCCTTTGATGTTCTTAGCCTCATCCAAACAATTAAACACAAGATTGATGAGGTGGTCACTATTACTGCAACCTTATACCTTCACCGTGGAATATATCCCCGGCAAATATAATGGTGGAGCAGATTTCCTAAGTAGACACTGCTCTACAGAGGAAGAGGTTGTGGCTACGCTACTCAGTGTTCCCATACACTAGCATGCAAGCTAGCAAACAAGAAGGCTTAGTCAGATTGGAAAAGTTCGTGTCACGTACTTTTTTTTCAATGGGGGACATCTGTGGCGAAAGCCTGACTGCACCCTCCCCTCTTGCTTAGTATTCAGTGTATGATAAAGAATCATTAGAAATGTTTATATAAATGTTACGAACACATTATATTTACGGTTTATAGGGTAATTTAGTTTGGCTTACTTATCCTGGCCAACTACAAACCAACCGACAACTGGGCCCGGAAACGACCACTTGCGTATCCTAGTTCCATATCCGGTCTCACTATTCTGCTAGGAATCGCAGACAACGGTCGGGGCAGATTTAGTAGTTCGGAAGGTAGACATTTTAAAAAGTATTTAATAACAGCAGTAAGTCTACCGAACTGTTGTTAAATTGAATAAACGCCCCGACCGGTAGTGAGAATCTGATTCTGGAACTAGGTAAGGCCAAACGATTATTATTCCTATATATTTTTATGTTCATAACATTTTTGCAATGAATGTGAGTTTACGACATGATGGTCAGCCAATTCCACAAATGGCATGGTTGCCCATAGAATATATTTTAATTAATAGAATATTCAATTTACAACTGAGTTCAGTTGAACAAACTCGTTCTTAATAGAACGAAACACGTCACGTTCTACAATATTCGTATAAATCCGGCGTCTGAATCTTGGATAAATTCGGAGAATATGATCGCTGGCAGACAAAGGAGACACTGCAACATGGTACAAAAACACGCTAGTTTTAAAGTATACTCGGGTTGAGATACTTTGTTAATAGATTACAATAAGGTTATTATTACTGTACTGCTAAGACTAGAAGATATAGTACTGAATGGAATGGTTTAAATCTAATAGTAGGTATTTCATCAAAATGGCCTCGCTATATCTAGAACCAGCCCCACGCCATGGCATGACCTAGTTATCATGCCCACGTCGCTTGGGCGCCCATACTTTTCTTTTCTAGATCAGCTCAGTTCTTAAGTATGGATAGGATCTCTTCTCTAGTTAATACATTCTCAAGAGGAAGACTCTTCTTTATACATATAGGGATACGTGGATGACTATCACCAACCTAAGCAGTATTCATTGGAGACTATTCTCAGGCCTCTCGGAATGAATATCAGTGGAGAGAATGTTCAGACACCTTAGTATCTGGAACAATTTCCTTACTTTACAATATACCCTTGTGTCTCTTGTACACTTTGGAGTATCAGTTTGGGTTATTAGGTTAGCGATCCATTTCCTTTCCTCAATACACTTTGCACACTTTGTAGCATCAGTTTGGGTGTTAGGTTAGTGATCCAGTTACTTTCCCCAATACACATCTGCGTCTCTGGTACACTTAGGAGCGTCAGCTGTGGTTAGGGTTGGGGCCCATTTCCTTTCCTATCGGATCACCAGTACAGTCACAGTTAGGGATTGGTTCTATAGCGAGATTCAGAATGAAGACAGAGGGTAGTCACAGCTAGGACAGACAAATGAGATCACAACCCAGGCCACCACTTACCAGTCGTTTATTTTGGTTTGACTTTCAGAGTGTTGTGGTATACCAGAGCAACTCACCAGCAGCATCAACTAGCATAACTCGACAGCAACAAAAGATTCAGTTTGCGCATCCGCGACTCTGAAAGAACTGATTTGTGGGCCACTGGCGAAGAGGGTGACCCGAAGAGGAACGACGGAGAGACTACCATCTTTACCGGTGGAAACACCATTTGCAGCTGAGTGCCTAAACACCTGCCTGGAGTCACGGCCATACTTTGCTTGACTTACCACCATACCGTCTTATGATTAAGACCTCGCTCCGAGAACATTGTTTGATTTACATATTGTTTTTTTTTAACCTTCTCATCAATTATTTGCCTTTTACGTTCCTTGTGGGAACTTATATTTCTATTTGTTCAGTATTAAACTCATGATAAGCGGTGTTGTCGCTTATTGCTAAATAAGAATTCCTAGTTGTTATCCTCATATCCAACATTTAATTAGATCACACAAGTTCCGGTTTCAAGATGGCGACGGACGGTCTTGTTGTTTTGTGTTCGTTATCTTTTTCGCGTAAGGGATGGATTTATTCATCTCTTGCGTGTAATTGGTGTGCCAGGATGTAAAACCAGGAGTTTCTACTCAAGATCTGCGCGGGTGCTACGGAGTTCGTGCATCGAGCGAAGCCATCCTTGAGTGAATTTTCAGCAGCGTGTGTGGTTATCAGCAGTCTGTGTTTACGTTTTTTCAACATGGCGGAAGAACGTCTTCTTTCCGAGCGATCAACAGTCAACATAACGAAGCGGCGTGGTAGCCGCGCAGGGACAAAGAAGCAAGGTAAGCGCGGGGGTTTGAGACGTTTTAGACTCAAGTGTCACCGTCTAGGACTCAGGAACATCCGTATTCTATATTGGAAATGTGCCAGTGTAAAACAACGGGGCTCTATTTTAGAAACCCTAGTTTACAGGAATGACATTGTAGCACTCCAGGAGACGAGACTGGGCGATCAGCTACTCCGAATTGCCGGCTTCAAATGTTTCTACAACAGACGACATCTGGGAACGGCGATTCTCGTTCGCGACAGCATGGTGGTGTCAGAGCTAGACATGTCCAGTTGGGACAGTGACGATATACAAATACAGGCGTTGAGAGTTCATTCCAGTATACCATTCGTGTTGGTTAATGTTTATGCCCGCAATGCGAGTGTGGACGCCCAGAAGTGGCAGTGCTTAAGTGGCATATTAGGCCACGAGAGAAATGTTATTTTCTGTGGTGACTTCAACGCTAAAGGCAGATCATGGGGAAACACTTCCTCCAATACACAAGGGGAGGAGCTCGAGACTGCACTGGAAACCATCGACCTGGTTTGTATCAACAGTGGCTGTGTCACCAGGACAGCAAGCCGTCCAGGCGATGAGGACAGTGCTATTGATCTGGCGCTAGTTTCACCTTCACTCACTACAGTGTGTAGATGGGGTGTCCTAGGACACCATGGCAGCGACCACCACCCTTGCAGCATATTGGTGGAGAAAGGCAGAACCAGGCAGCACAAGCTAAAGGTAAAGACGTTCCAGTATGACAGTACAGGGCAAGATGTGGTGAGCAAAATAAGACGTGACAAGCGCAGAACGTTTCAGGGCAGGAGAAAAAGCTGGGAGCAGCCACCGTGGTGGAGTTTCGAGGTGGAGAAGGCTTGGGTGGATAAGCGTAGTGCTGTAAGGAGATGGCAAAATGCCAAGAAGAACAGAGCTGGTCATCCTAGTCCCTGCTTGCACTTAGAAAGAGAGATGCACACAAAAGTAAGCTATTTCAAAAAACTGGTCAAGGTGGTTAAAAGCGAAAAATGGGCAGAGGTGTGTCAAAGAGTAAGCACAGACAAGTCACTGAAATTGTTCTGGCGACTACATAAAAGCATGAGTGGGGTAGTCAAGAATAAGAGCATTTCTGACTTCCAAGGTGCTGACCTCATCTGGCAGAGGACTGATGAGGACAAGGGCAAAGCCCTCTTTGAACGCTACCTTGAGCAGAGCAACCAGACAGACATGGGAGGCCGGAATCTGGCCAAGGAGGTCACCTCAGACAGATGCAAGGCCCAGAACACTTCGGATGAAGACACAGTGACAGTGAAAGAAATCAAGGCTGTGCTTCGACGATCAAAAAACAGTGCTCCAGGTCCTGATGGCATAAGATACGACGACATAAATAGGTGTACCGACAATGAGCTAGAGAAACTAGCAGACATGTACAACAACAGTATAGGGAGTGCTAGCATCAAGGAGGAATTGTTACATAGCTATCTGATTCCCTTGCCGAAGCCTGACAAAGACCACAAAAAAATTCAGGGATATCGAATTATAACCATGCAGAATACAGTAGGCAAGCTGCTGGAGAAGGTAATTGCCAGGAAAATATCAAGCCAACTAGAGAGGCAAGGTGTTTTCCCACCTACCCTGGGTGGGTACCGTCCAAAAAGAGAAACCTGGACCAATGCAGCAGTCTTTGCCCATGATGTCTATGAAGGTTTCCACTCAGGCACTGAAACTGTTGCTGCAGCGATTGATCTTGAGGACGCATACAACAGAGTACCACTGGATTTTTTAATGTTTCAGCTTCTTGAACTAAACGTAAGTCCATTCCTCCTTAGTTGGATCGCTGCAGCCCTCTTCCAACGGAAAGTAGTTTTTAGATGTGGCAGTTGGACTTCGGAACCAACAACAATATATCCTGGCCTACCACAGGGATCACCATTATCTCCGGTACTGTTCAACGCCTACACAGTGAGAATCACCAGTGAGCAGATCACTGGACCTGGCAGGACATTGTCATATGCCGATGATGTTTTAGTGTATCGTCAGGGTAAGGATAGAGAGGAGGTTGCTGTGGAACTACAAACCGAACTCAATCGCATAAGTACTTGGTGTGATGAAGCTGGGGCAATGGTCAACCCAACAAAGGCAACAGTGACTTGGTTCTCGTTGAATAATCATATTGTCAACAATCCAACACCAACTGTAATGCTGTGTTCAGAGACGGTGGAAAGAACGCAGGCAATGAATTACCTGGGGATACGGTTTGATCGAAGCCTTGCTTATAATGTGCACATAGACCAGGTGATAACAAAGGCCAAGCGGGGCTTGGCAGCGATGCGGGTGATGGCGGCAGCAAACTGTGAGCAGCGCCATCTATGTCTTCTGTACGAGGGGCTGGTCATGTCTGTTTTGGAGTATGCAATGGCAATCCTGACTCTCAGCCATAAGCAGATAGAAAGGATGGAAAGGATACAGAATGAAGCTATGCGCATTATTCTTGGATGTACAAGAGATACAGCATGCAGGGCGATGCGCTACCTTCTTGATTTTCCAACCATTGAAGAGAGAATGCAAGTTTGCAGGGCACGCGCCTACCTCAGAATTAACGCAAACACACAGCATCCACTGCATAGTGAAATTAGGAAGGTGAAGGGCAGCAGGTTAAAAAGAGGACGGTCGTGGATGGGTCAAGCCGAAGACATTCTTCAACAGGTGTGTTCACTTGAGGACTTAGAACCTGGCGAGGAGTGGGTGCAAGTGCCAACAGACTTCTGCACATCCTTTTCAGTTTGCATCCAACTAGATAGAAAATGCAGACAAGAAAATCCGGCTGCTGTGGAGGCTGAAGTACAAGCGTTGATTTTCGAGAATTCGCTAGACAGTGACGCGGTCATCTACACAGATGGGTCGGTCGTCCGACATGTGAGAAGCTCATGGGCCTTTACAGCTCGGGCCGGAGGGAGAATTGTGAAGGAGGACTCTGGTGCTTTCACTGAAACCACAAGTAGCCTGACCATGGAAGTCATGGCAGTAAGTAAAGCAATAACATGGCTCGAGACACAGACATTCACTAGGGCTTGTTTCCTTAGCGACTCAATGAACATGATCAAGAGGATAGAGGAGGGGTCGATCCGAAGAGAATGGTTGCTGCCTCTGGAGCGGTCTCGGCTGGCAAAGATTAGTTTCATCTTCGTGCCAGGTCATGCGGGAGTACAAGGAAATGAGCGGGCTGACAAGCTCGCAGGTGAGGCTACTGTGGAGGGCGGACGCGCCATGGACCAGGCTGACATTCTGAATGCTCTACGAGAAGTGAGACTTTTGCAAGAACCAAGTGATGATTGTGAATCTACAACAATGGCCAGACTGCGAGAGCAGCAAATTAAAAGAGGGGTGGCCAAACAAGAACACTACGCAGGAAGACAAAGAAGATTGATAAACCAACACAGAACTGGCGTCGTTAGCCGCTACACGCTGCGGGATTTGCTGAGGAGTGGATCCGAGCACTTATGGACTGAATGGTCCGATGTGCAACGAGGATGATCTGTCGACTAACTAACTAACTAAGTGTGAGAGTAGGACGAAAGTTGAATCTTTCATCTTTATCGACGTCTTTGTGGTGTATAGTTCAAGTCAAGTCTGGGGGCTAAATTCTTTTTCCACAGGATCATCGTGTCGCTGCTAACTAAAGTTGCTGTCATCTTTGTGTGTATAGCTGTACAACTTTATCTGCAGTCCTGTGCCACTGTAAGAATAGTAGACTTCTTTTTCTGGGACAATTTGTCATACTCCCTTTGTTTTTCACGAGCCACTCATCTGCTATTTCTTCAGTGGGGAGTCTTTCCTAGTGGTTAGGCTCATTGTCTTCTACTGTACCTTTGAGACTTCTCTCAATAGTAGCGGACCACGCGACACCAGCTCAAACCTAACACAGAGATTGTAGACGTTGAGAGAGGCCAGTTGTACAAATGTAACTACGTGAACAGTTCCAGGACTAGTGGCACACAACACTGCCAGTATTATCATGTAGCCAGCCTTGTGTAGAACATGGCTCTCATCACAACCCGCCGGACAGTGTCTCCATTCTTGGCCAGTTCTCCTGTCTCATGCAGTTCCATGTCCAGAGTGTTTTACTTCTTCTTTCAGAAACCATGCGTATCATTACTGAACTTTAAAACCACTGTGATGATTTTTAAGGCTAATGTATTCCACTTTCCGAGACGTGATGATGTTAATATACCATACGTCATCGATGTTCACATCCTTCAGAATGCCAGTATTATTCAATCAATCATGTGCCATGCCGGAAATCGTGGGCGGTCATGACTCGCCATTTCACTCGATCATCAGAGTCGTGGATCAGCTCAGTGTTCCTGTCTCGTCCATGCCATGTGGCCAATCCAAGCTGAAAGACAACACCGTATACAACACACAACACGAGAAAGGCGTACGTACATACATGTGCAGTGACAACATCCGAACCTCTAGATCAAATAGTCAGATCTTGTGACACATAACTGGAAAACACATGTTTGGTATATCCTTTACAGGACATCGCTGTCAACATCAGCATCTTTCAGCTGATTGTTGATTTATTGGCAAGATTACGCTCATTAGTTTGCCATTGCTTTCTGAGGGGCCGGCTCACATACCCCGTACGTTACGGATGCTGATTCTCACCGTCTTCACGTTACTTACGAGAGTATACGAGATTACGGAGAAAAGTCGCTAACATCTAGGCCAGGAAGCCAGCACATAACAGGGCGGATTCACATATTATATTATGCACAAGAAATGACTCGACTTAACAGGTAGAGATACTTGGTATTTATCTTATAGCTGATACAGTTGATCTTGCTTGCTTGCTTGTGTTCGCTGGCTGTGAACTCCAGCGTGAAGTCCTGTATGTCGGATGAAGACATCCTGTTGTCCAACATCAGTGTGATGTCATACCGGACCTAAGGTTTGCGTGAGTATCCGTTGTTCCATGTCTGGATTATTGGTGTGCAGACTGGTGGTTCCTCGCCATGCAGGCAGATACTCTCCGACTTCGGAAGAATCAGCGATCCTACTACGTTAGCCAGGACCCCGAAGGGACCTGTTGTCCAGGACGCACGACTAGGACGTGTTAGTAGGTCTTGGCCAGTTTAGAAGCTGGCCCTCGTGCCTTGAAAACAACTCTGCGTCCCAGTTGATCTGAAATAATACTAGGTAACGCCCAGACGTAAAGGCACCATTGTAGTGCAAGGTAGCATGGGTATACGGGGTATGTCTAAAAGAGACAGAGACTTGGCCATCAATATTTTACCTGTGTTAACAACGGAATTACAAATCAACATGATCCCTTTCAAAGTGATTCTTCTTTTTCTAAAGTAATTCACGCCAAAGTTGTTCCTCTCAATGTAATCTCCTTTAATGTTGCTATCTTCAGCATAGTTACCTTCAAAGTAGGTTTCTTCAGAGCAGTTTCCTTTAAAATAGTTCCTTTAAACGCCGTTAGCTTCAAACTAGTTGCTCTTAAAGTGAATAATTGAAGAATAAGTCGCTTTAAATTAACTCGCTTCAAAGTAATACTTTTGAAAGTCATTCCCTTATAGTTCTGCTAACATTGGGCATTCCCCGAAAAGCTTTATATAATTAGTTACCTGTTAAAGTGGCAACAGAGCCGTTCGGTGGAAATTAAAATAAGTTTTCTCAGATAATTACACCTTCGCATAAACTATGTGTATTCTGTCTATCTAAAGTAGACGGATAAAACTCAACATTGAATCTGTTAACACTGTCTGACATTACATCAAATAGTGCACGCAATCAACAATAAAGATTACTTTGGGGTCAGAGACTAGACAACAATCAGATAAAAAGAAGAAACATAAAAATAAGAAGATGAAGGAGGAGTAGGAGGGTGAGATGAAGGAGGAGTAGAAGGAGGAGAGGGAAAAAGAAAGTAGACTTCAATATATATCAAATAGTGTGACATATTAAAAAGAATTAGCATGTATTTTTAACTCAAACTAAAACGCACAGTAATTCTATGTTCTCACAATTTTTACAATTTATTTGAAAGGAACCATGATTTTTCAAAATGGCTATCATTGTAAGCTCCTGTGTGACGAAATGATTGCCGACTCCGTAATCACGCTTACCGCGATAGAAACACAGCTGTGGGTGATTTTGCAGCAGACCGCCTTGCGTTGGTTTTCATAAAATGGTATGAGTGTCTGTCCTTCACAATACAATGGCAAATCACTGAACGTAAACTTTCCAATAAATCTCAAACAGTTCAAATGATGGGATCGACTGCGACGTCCTGCAAAGGATATGCATCTAACTAACTATAGTAACAAATAGTGATAACAGCGTGGCTTTACACATAACCTGCTACAAGATGTTGATGTGAAACGAAATTATCTGACTCACCGGGTCACTGTAGGGACACAACTGAGCCAACGTCTGCACGACACACATGATCCCAATAAACCACACAATGTCAAGGTTTCTCACAGATTCCACCATTGTGTAGCCGCTACTTGTTTGTACCTGATCACACATGTGAATAAAGTGAACAGTTTTACATTGTCTTTAGTTTAACCAAACGTTCCCTGTGTTTCTCTAAACATTATTGTAAGCCTGATCTGTACCTAGTATGTGAACATAACATATGAGATGGTAGCCTCATAGCTTTATCGGCTACTGGACACTCCATGGGTGATATGGTCACATATTTACTTCCCACCACAATTTCTGGTACTCGTGTTAGTCTCCTCACACAGTCTACCATATAGAGAGTGGCTTCTTGTATTCATTCCTAATATTCTTTTGCGCTTTCTTTTTTAATCTCGGTGGGGTTATCTAAGGGATGAGTTTAATTTTTCACAACAACTTCCTAAATAAACGTGCCTCGTCTAATTGATCAAACAAAGAGAATGTCATCACAGTGCATGAATCCACTGCATCAACGAGGATACCAACGTGTATATCCCTGAATCATACATGCTTTAAATACTTTGTGTAGGTTGTGTAATGATAGAATATTGCCAGAGCCGCGGCCTATTCGACCTACACTGTTCGTTGTCCAAATGCCGAAGGAGTTTTAACGTGTGAAACCTACACACAGGTCCTTATGTGAGAAGGCTAAGGGTTAGATCCACAACCCCTGGATCAAGGGCAGTTGTACAATTGTTTTTCCACTTTGGTAAAAACAAATATTGTTGACATGGTGAATGGAATCAGGTCTGTTTGTGTTAGAGTCTGATGTCGTAGATCTAAGCCACTCCGCCCATGTTGTGTTTTGGGGATAATCAGGTGGCTATCATTGCTGGAAATCGGACATCTTTTACCGTCTATGACTGTAGGCTCGTACTGATGGAGAACATTCCGACAACTTATTCATATCATCATCACCATCATTATCAAGTGCCATCTCGTAATTCAAGTTTCCCTAATATTGCACAACTTCATGGTGCACTGATATAGACTTCTTCCGCACCGTTACTTGATGTTGATCACCTACGTGAAACGTTGACTTCCTCTATCGCGCTTCTCTCCATTTGTCTCTTCAGCATTCTTTTATAGGTAAACTTACGTTACCCAAACTCCAATAGAAAAGACAGATTTAATAAAAGTAATGGCACAGAGCTAGGTAATTGTCCATGTTTCTGTCTCATAACCTGGAAGGAAATTGTACTTTGTTGAGTATCTGTCCATGTTTCTGTCTCATAACCGAGAAGGAAATTGTACTTTGTTGAGTATCTGTCCATGTTTCTGTCTCATAACCGGGAAGGAAATTGTACTTTGTTGAGTATCTGTCCATGTTTCTGTCTCAAAACTAGAAGGAAATTGTACATTGTTTAGTATCTGTCCATGTTTCTCATAACTAGAAAGAAATTGTACATTGTACAGTATCTGTCCAAGTTTCTCTCTCATAACTGGTAGGAAGTTGTACTTTTATGAGTATCTGTCCCAGTTTCACTTTGATAACTGCAAGGAAATTTTAAATTTGTAAGTATTTGTCCGTGTTTCTATCCCATAAGTGGAAGGAAATTGTACATTGTTAAGTAAGTGTAAAATTTTCTGCATCCAATCTAGAAAGAAATGGAACAAAGCTGATGATCTGCCAATGTTTCTCTCTCATAACTATAATAAAATGGCACATTGTTGGGTATTTGCCCATGTTACTACATCGTGCCCATAAGAAGAGTACCTCTGATACTTGATGATTCATAGATCTCGAGGAACAAACTTTGGGAAGCAAAGGCTGAATGTGTGGTACTGACCATGTCAATCACTGAGTACCAATTACTTTACAAAGGCTAGCACCATATACCATATACACATGAAGGCTTGACAAAGCTACTTTACTTGTGCTACAGAGATCCAGGAATGTCGGCAGAGGACAAACTTCAGGCAAAGCCTGCTAATGGTGGTGTAAGTCGTCTTGTGAGAATCTCCCTCCTCAGTGGTGACGGTATGAAGGCTGGGGACCTTAAGTTAACAACCAAGTAGCCCAGAGAAAGCGATGGCATCCTAGAATATGGGGAGGAGTGCCGCCCCTTGAACCATGAACGAGCTACAACGAAGACATCATGGCGACATCGAGGTCTATTGTTGCATAGCGGACATCCTGACGAGGAGGTCATGACAGCCGACAGGTCCTGCACGAAGCTGGCTTCTCACGGCCGAAGATGCTGGGGTATGTGTGAGGGCACGAAGCACCGGGTGTACGATGTTCTTCTCCCCGAGAGCAGGTACAATGCGCATTTGTGGGACAAGCAGGGAGAAAAAAAAACCAATCGAACGTCTCTAATTCGGGTTTGAACCTACGGCAGGAGAAAGACACCCGGAATAATTAAATTGTAATGCAACTAAATAACGAAATGTTTCGGGGAACAGGGGCCTCTCCTGAAAACCCATGTGGTGCTTGCTCCGCAGCGGAGTGTTTACCAGCATTTTTTTTTTTTTTTTGCATATCCTTTTACAGGACATCGCTGTTAACACCAGCATTTTACCGCTGTTGTTGATTTCTTGGCAAGATTAATGCTCAGTAGTTTGCAATTGCTTTCTGAGAGGCCAGCTCACTTGTCCCGTAAGTCACTAATGCGGCGAGAACCGCTACCAATTGTCACGCGCTGCGTTACCCAACGTGGATAAACGGGGTTTACGGAGAAAGTCGTTTAACGCCTAGGCCAGGGAGCGATGCTTTACCAGCATTACATAATCAAAAAGTGATTCTCAACATAAACGGCAAAGAAAGGTAGTTTGCCTTTACAACTGTTAGCTATTCTGCACTAGTGTAAAAAACGAAAACAATGAATTTGACTAAACGATAAATCATAACACTCAGGCTTGTGAAATATGGGTTGTAATAAACCTGGAACAAACTTACTGGTTCTACAGAAAGCACACACGTAAGATCAAGAACAATTCAATTTAAAAGGGCACAACCGAAGGAAGTAACCCTGACAAAGACATCGTACTCTGATCATATCAAATATCATACATCGAGTTCATGAGGACCTTAATGGACGTTAAAACTGAAGACGACGGACTCGGAGAACGACACAGATATAAAATAAATGAACAACCAGCATCAAGATATAATGAGCATATAATAGAACAGAATGAGCAGTGATGGCAAAATATTGTGAACATGCACTATGGAGATGGCACTTGATGGTGATGAACTATTGAAAGTAGAATTTAGTCAACAATATCCACTCACCTTGTTGTCTTGAAAATCTTGTTTCTCTGGCAGAAGTAACAGCACAATCGTTCTTATATACACGATTTCCCAATGATTAGATAACAAATAACAGTTATATGTTCTTAATGATTTGCAGATTTTGAGAGGTCAGCGTGACCGGTAGATAGCGACTATTTAGTGAACTCTAGCATGTGTGTCCGTGAAAAACTGCTTGATGGACACCTGTTCTGTAGAACTGTGATAATACTTTATGGCCTTCTATATGGGAATACATGGCGATTAGCGTGTTAGTAGTGTCCTCCTATTGAGACCAACGAGGAATGTGGAGGTATCCTCATAACTGTATAGGCTACTATACACGCTATGGGTGATGGGGTCAGTTTCGCAATGGCCGTCTTTATTCCATAGAATATTTTCTGGTGACCTTTGTAGGCTCCACACATTTGCTACTGTTTTTTCGACTTGTCGAGTTCACTGGTTGCCATCCCCTGTAATAGCAATGACCTCTTCTGCTCCTCCCTTACATATCAACATCATCACCACCATCACCATTACCATCATCATCATCATCATAATCATCAACATCATCATCATCATCATCATCATCATCATCATCATCATCAATGAGTGACATCGCCACATTGATTGTCGGCTGTAACGAGTCTCCAAGATCCTTCATCCCGCGCTGTCCTGCGTTCACTGCTTGCAGCCCGCCTTCATGCTGTCCTCCCACAGGTAAGGTTATCTTCCACGTGCACGCCTTTCCCCGTCCAACTCAGTCGTTAACTTCGAGAGCTCTGGATCGACACAGCCTAAAGTGGGTACCAGGATATGTGGCTGGAAGTAAAGGCGGCCGACGTGTTAGTGATCACATCAATCACCTGGTGCCGAATGGTCTATGAAATAAGGCGCTACCACCGCGTGTCTTATACGACGCTTAACGTGTACAATGTTCATGTAATGTTATTATTTAAACTTTATATAACCGAATTCATTAAAAGTTTCTTTAATCTGTCTCTTGTGGTGACTTATTCTGTCAATGCATCGTCTATAAAACTACACTTTGGCAGCTTTAACTTGACCCTTGGCTGCCCTTTATTCTCAGGTTTTCAAATTGTTGAAATGGTGGCCAAGAGAAACCACTCTGCAGAGAAACCACCGATCTGCCCACAGTTGGTATACCCCTGAAAACTATTCCAGATATCTCCATGGAAAGATGAACATAGACTATCACTACAAATCCAGACAAAAGTGAGAGGGATATTTGACAAGGAAGAACAGAACAGTGTACAGCACAGAACAGCCACTCTCAGCTTCCTTGATGAAGAATACCCACAGGACCTCTGGATCCGAGTCTACACAGATGGGTCAGCACAAAATGCTTGTTTGAAATGGAGGAGCAGGATTGTACATACAATACCAAAATAATACTAGGAACACGGCCAGTGTAAGAACAGTAAAATAACGCCATAACTATGATGCTGAAATTGAGGCAATCAAGATAGCAACAGAGAACTTACTAAATACCAGCCATAGTACACAGCCTGTGGTGCTATTGACAGATGCAAAATCAGTACTCAGGACGCTCCTGTCAGGGAAATTGTCAGTTCTAAGGACACTACTTTCTGAACTTTGCAGTCAGCATAAGGTCACCATACAGTGAATACCATCCCACTGTGGAATACCCGGAAACGACAGAGCTGATCAATTGGCTAAGGAAGGAGCAAAAGAAGAACAGCCTGATGTGCCCGTTACATACCACCAAAAGAAAAGAATGATCAAATCAGTCAGAAAGCCACCAAAACCTACTAAAGATGACTACCACGTTATGGACAGACCAGAACAAGTCATTATTCTTCGCTTCAGAACAGGACGCAATAGATTACGCGACAATATGTATACACAATTCAAGATTGATTGAATCAGCCATGTGCACATGTGGATTAGCGTCGCAGTCAGCAGAGAACATACTCCGAGACTGCCCAAATTACATGTATAGGCAAACCTTCTGGCCTAGAGAGACGACAGTGGAAGATAAATTCTATGGACCGCTGAGTGAACTAAACAAAGCAGTTAAATTCATACAAGAGACGGCATTGCAGTTACAGACATATTTCTAGCGAACGAAAGAAGAAGAAGAAGAAGAAGAAGAAGAAGAAGAAGAAGAAGAAGAAGAAGAAGAGACTGTTGGAGACTCGTTACAGCTAACGTTCAGTGTGGAGATGGCACTGATTCATCATGTTGGAGGTGATGATGACGGTGGTGATGATATTGATGGTGATGATGATGATGATGATGATGATGATGATGATGACGATAGGTGATTAATGAGCAGAGGAAAGCAGAGTTGACACTGGGAATAGCAATCAGTGACCGGTACTTCAATTTTAATTCACCGCGACAGACGTCACGAGGCTATATTTAGCTTTAGCAGCTATATATAGCGTAGTTAGCAGCTATATATAGCACTGGCGGGGGATCTCCGTTCAATTAAAGTTTTTTTCAGTGCGTGTCATGGCGCGACATGGCGCGAAAAAGGAGCGAAAAAGGAGCGAACACTAGTCTGCAGAATATGATTGTCAACTCATGCATACAGCAGTATCATGCAGCAATGGGCCCTTTTCAGGGCCACTAGAAGAATGCCATAACGGAACGGGCCCTTTTCAGGGTCACAAATTAGCACACAATAACAGCCCCTAAGTGTGCACAAGAGTATACAACCACTGAAATATTCAGGTCAACTCACACACATAACTAAACCTATTTGCTGCACACCGACAACGTTATTCCGGTCAAGGTCATGCACACCGAGATACAGCGCGAATAAGGGGACTCCAGGATATGACGTGTGCCCTGGAATTCTCTTTGTTTGCGGTGAATTAAAACCTCGATGAAATCAACAACTAGCAGCCGATGTGTGGGGACTACAGTGGGCATCGGGAAATATCCTAGGGAATAAATGCAGCCGTTGTGACATTGACCCCATCACTCATGGCGTGAATAATGGTCTATACAATTATGGGGATAGCCTCATTTACCCAGCACGCCATTTAAGGCTCGAGTTATATCCCGTTAGTCAATTGTAATATTCACTTTAATGCATATATCGGTAATCTCCATGTATTCACAATAGTAGTCCCCGAAGTATTATCAAAGTTCTACAAAATATTTGCCGATCAAACAGTTTTGCACGGACACATGCCATAGTTCACAAAGGGTCACTATCTACGTTCACGCCGATCTCTCAAAATCTCCAAATCATTAAGAGAATATATTTCCGTATGTGTTATCTAATCAGCAGGAAATCGTGTATATAAGGACAATGGTGTTGTTACTTCTGTCCAGGGATCAAGTTCTGCACGACAACAAGGTGAGTGACATTGTGTTGACTACATTCAATTTTTAGTTATTCATCGCCATCAAGTGCCGTCTCCATAGTGAAGGTTGACAGTACTTTGGTAATTTACGTCCCTTCTGTTATGAGGTCCAGACTGTGGAGCACGTACTGTCCGCGTGCAAAGTCGCCCTAACCCAAGGTCGATTCACATGACGCCACAACAAAGTCCTTGCCAAGTTGGCAGCCATAGTAGATGTAGCCAGAATGCGGGCGAACAGAGGTTACCAGACCGAGGCCACTGTGATTTACTTAGTCCGAGCTGGGCAGCAACGTAGAGACAAGGAAGGCTGCTCTGCCGACCTACCGTCCAGGTATGATGGCGCTGGTGACTGGGAGCTGACCGTGGACCTAAAGGGCCATGGGGAGTACTTTGATGTGATTCAACAGTTTCGCTTGCGACGTGATATCGTACTTCACTCCTCGTCGACCAAACAGCTAACCCTGATTAAGTTGACAATCCAATATGAGTCGAAACTCGACAGGCAGCATACTTACAAGATGGAGAAGTACGGTGATTAGTTAGTTAGTTAGTTAGTTAGTTAGTTAGTTAGTTAGTTAGTTAGTCGACAGATCATCCTCATTGCACATCGAACCATTCAGTCCATAAGTGCTCGGATCCCCTCCTCAGCAAATCCAGCAGCGTGTAGCGGCTAACGACACCAGTTCTGTGTTGGTTTATCAATCTTCCTTGGCTTCCTGCGAAGTGTTCTTGTTTGGCCACCCCTCTTTTGATTTGCTGTTCTCGCAGTCTGACCATGGTTGTAGATTCGCAGCCATCACTTAGTTCTCGCACAAGTCTTACTTCTCGAAGAGCATTCAGAATGTCAGTCTGGTCCATGGCGCGTCTGCCCTCCACCTTAGCTTTACCTGCGAGGTTGTCAGCCCGCTCATAACCTTGTACTCCCGCATGCCCTGGCATGGAAGATTAAACTAATCTTTGTCAGCCGAGACCGCTCCAGAGACAGCAACCACTGTCTTCGGATCCACTCCATCTCTATCCTCTTGAGCATGCTCTTTGAGTCGCTAAGGAAACATGCCCCATTGAATGTCTGTGTCTCGAGCCATGTTATTGCTTTACTTACTGCCATGACTTCCATAGTCAGGCTACTTGTGGTCACAACAAGAGCACCAGAGTCCTCCTTCACAATTCTCCCTCCGGCCGTGAAAGTCCATGAGCTTCTCACATGACCGACCCATCTGTGTAGATGACAGTATCACAGTCTAACGAATTCTCGAAAATCAAAGCTTGCACTTCCGCCTCCACAGCAGCCGGATTTTCTTGTCTGCATTTTCTGTCTAGTTGGATGCAAACTGAAAAGGACGTACATAAATCTGTTGGCACTTGTACCCACTCCTCGTCAGGTTCTAAGTCCTCCAGTGAACACACCTGTTGAAGAATGTCTTCGGCTTGAACCATGCACGACCTTCCTCTTTTTAACCTGCCGCCCTGTCGTGAGTTATCCCTTCTTGCTTTAGTGTCTTGAGAGATATTAATTCTATAGTGTCGTCCCTGGAGTGAGGGGAATCGACACCCACATTTTTTTCCCAGTTTCAATATCACTATTCTGTAGATATCCACCAGACTCCGTCCACAACACTCCCTCAGCCCAAGGACACCTTCTTCTCACTCTTGCTCACCCCTGGATCATGCCCCCTCTCATTCCTCCCCAACACAACATACTCCACAACTCTAGCTTTACAAATAAATACAACATAATTTATTAAGCAAAGAGTATGTGTGTGAGAAGTGTGTGTGTGTGTAATGTGTAGAATGTATGTCGAATTCTAGTGTGTCTGTAGATTCAGAGCAGCAGATCAGGAGCCAAGTCAGATTAACATCACAGCAAGGGTACGCCACAGCATGATAGCTTAGTACGTGTACATCTCACCCGGTGATGCGTCTCATCTTCCAGACGTTGACTTTCTCCGAGATCCACTGGGTCGACTAGATGCATGATCCACCTAGAATTGTTATTGTATAACTCCAATCCTGGATCTGTCACTCACTATAACGACTAAGGTCCCTATAACTCAAATAAGTACGGATCACTGTACAGAGAAACTAGGTTTCAATGTCACCGGTCTCACATTTGTTCTAATCCATGTTCATAGATTGTACCACACAAACTGTAAAGTACTTCTTCACTGCACTAAATTATTCCACGAGAACTTCATGTTCAAGATTCTTCTCTAGACTAACTTATTCCACGAGAACTTCATGTCAAAATGTCTTTCTCTAGACTATTGTTCAGTGATATGTGGTGAAGAAAAGAGTATCACCCACCCTGGGTAAATCCCTCTTGTAAATTAATCGTTTATAATGTCTTACTCCACTGAGCTAGTTTCGTAAGGACCCTCTGGATCCTAGGCCTAGCATAAACAGTGCTGATTTTAATTTCTTCTTGGTATTTATTCCTCTTATAACATAAAGTGAATGTTAGTTGGATGTTCTTCTTAAGGCGAGTTGACCACCATCAAATCCAGTGTAGAGCTTCCTCATAGACGTAGGGGAACCTGTTAGAGAAAGAGACCACATCTGGTGAAGAGAAAGAGACCACATCTGGTGAATGCCGTCTGATACTAATCCCTACTAGCTGAATGTAGGCCGACTGCCTTGCTCAGAGAGTTATCAGTGAACTAACCTCTGTCAAGGATCAGAGTGGCTCATCCCTTAATTATGAATCAGGTTAAGACAAGGAAAGATCAATAACGGAGTGTAGAACCCCAGTGGGCAACCCACTGAAAGATCCCACCATTGGACACTTTCCCCACCTCCCAACCAATTCCTAATCTCTCCAAATATCACCCCGCTACACTATTTACACTAGCAGAACTATTTTACATCTCACACTAGTTAGTTTAACACTGCGACTGTCTATTGTCGCCGTCACTGTTTTAATACTTGACTATAAAGCAACCACTACGTTAAAGTTCAAGACTTAACTATCATTTTACTATTCTACATTATTAACATTTAAATGCTAAGTGTAGATACCCTATTATTTCCTAGCTCACAGTCCGAATTGAATCTCCAAATTTCCATGAAGGACACATGTTTTATTCTCAATTCTGATATTAAACATGCGGGATCCTTTTCACTACGAGCACCGAGCTAGTCAACACTTGAGCCTAGGTTAACTGTATTGTGCACTCCCGACAACAAGCTTCTTTTTATATATTCTGGGATTGACCTCGTGACGTCATTCTCCTGTCAACAACAGGTGGCAACCAAAACATGGCGGCGTTTTCTCCTTGTATCTAGAGCAGTGGTTCTCAACCGGTGGGAAATTCCCCCCCCCCCCCCCCCCCCCCCCCCCAGGGAGGAATTTTGGGGTTTCCAGGGGGGGAATGAAGATTATTTCAAGATCGCGTTAATACAAGAACCGATTACTTGATCTTGTTTTTCCCTTCATACTTTACGCTTCTGTACGTATCACCCTTCTGAAATTCATTTTATAACGTAAGTAGACCCGCAAATCACATTTTATGTAGATGTCTAGACTTGTTTTAGTATGTGCTATTAAATTTAGCTTCAATTATTATTATTACATATACTGTGTACGGGCAGGGGGAGGAAATACGAAAGGGGGGGGGGGAAATGATGTTTTAAAAGTATGGTGAGGGGGGGGGGAATGACGTCCTAAAAATATGTTGAGGGGGGAATGATGTCCTAAAAATATGGTGAAGGGGGGAACGGACCAAAAAAGGTTGAGAACCACTGATCTAGAGTCTGCTTTAAGGCAATGGGGAAACTCTTTTTTCCTGTGTCTCCGCGGAATCACGATAGACCAACGGCGCTTTTGATGTGACGGGAATGTGGCCTCTAGTTGCAAACAATTTGTAAGTTCGAATATAGCCTGTTTCTGTTGTTTCATCATCTATCGGGATTATCGTGGTTTCATGACGTGCCCTTCACCTTCCTAATTTCACTATGCAGTAGATGTTGTGTGTTTGCGTTAACTCTGAGGTAGGCCCGTGCTCTGCAAATTTGTAGTCTGTCTTCAATGGTCGGAAAATCAAGGAGGTAGCGCATCGCCCTGTATGCTGTATCTCTTGTACATCCAAGAATAATGCGCATAGCTTCGTTTTGTATCCCTTCCATCCTTTCTATTTGCTTACCGCTGAGAGTCAGGATTGCCATCGCATACTCAAAAAGAGACATGACCAGCCCTTCATATATGAGGCATAGTTGGCGCTGCTCACAGTTTGCTGCCGCCATCATCCGCATCGCAGCCAGACCCCGCTTGGCCTTTGTTATCACCTGGTCTATGTGCTAATTATAAGCAAGGCTTCGATCAAAACGTATCTCCATGTAATTCATTGCCTGCGTTCTTTCCACCCTCTCTGAACACAGATTTACAGTTGGTGTTGGAGTGTTGACAATGTGATTATTCAACGAGAACCAAGTCACTGTTGCCTTTGTTGGGTTGACCATTGCCCCAGCTTCAGCGCACCAAGTACTTATGCGATTTAGTTCGGTTTCCCGTTCCACAGCAACCTGATCTCTATCCTTACCCTGACGATACACTAAAACATCGTCGGCATATGACAATGTTCTCCGCGGTCCAGTGATCTGCTCGCAAGTGATTCTCACTGTGTAGGCGTTGAACAGCACCGGCGATAATGGTGATCCCTGTGGTAGGCCAGGATATATTGTTGTTGGTTCCGAAGTCCAACTGCCACATCTAAAAACTACTGCAGCGAATCAACTAAGGAGGAACGGGCTTATCTTGAGTTCAAGAAGCTGAAGCATTAGAAAATCCAGTGGTACTCTGTTGTATGCGTCCTCAAGATCAATCACTGAAGAAAAGGTTTCAAAGCCTGAGTGGAAAGCTTCATAAACATCATGGGCAAATACTACTGCATTGGTCCAGGTTTCTCTTTTGGGACGGTACCCTCCCAGGGCAGGTGGGAAAACACCTTACTTCTCTAACTGGCTTGATATTTTTCTGGCAATTAACTTTTCCAGCAGCTTGCCTATTGTATTCTGCACGGTGATTACTCGATATCCCTGAAGTTTTGTGTGGTCTTTGCCAGGCTTCGGCATGAGAATCAGATAGCTGTGTGTACGGTGACAAGCGGGGTTTGGCAGCGATGCGGGTGATGGCGGCAGCAAACTGTGAGCAGCGCCATCTATGTCTTCTGTACGAGGGGCTGGTCATGTCTGTTTTGGAGTATGCAATGGCAATCTGAAAAACTGTTCACTTTACTGAAATGTGTGATCAGATACAAGTGCAGCTACAAGATGGTGGAATCTGTGAGAAATCTTGACATTGTGTGGTTTATTGGGGTCATGTGTGTCGTGCAGACGTTGGCTCTGGTGTGTCCCTACAGTGAGCCGGTGAGTCGGATAATTTTGTTACTCTTTATCATCTTTTTGCTTACTATTTGCAGAGCCCCACTCTCTTAACATACTGCATTGAGCCGAATTGGAGCTCATGGCATGTTGAAAGATGGTCACGCGGAAGGGCGTGACAATCGTGGGTTTTAAGCCACGAGAGGCACGCCGAGGTTGTCACCGGAGCAAAAGACACGATTTTGCGAAGGTGGCAATGGCATTCAAGTTGTGGTTGTCGTCGTGGACGCAACACGTCTCGAAGATAAGCAACGGCTAAGATTATGCCGTTCTCCGCGGCCAAACTACTGAACGTAAAACTTGCCTATTACATCAACAGCAGCTGAAAAATGATGGTGTTGACTGCAACGCCCTATAAGGGACATGCAACATTGAATACAGAAAGATAAAAAAAAAGAAAATCAAGATTATGCCGCTTTTATTATATTAGAGTTGTGTCAAGTCTCTTAGATGTGATATTGGGTCGCACAATTGATAATTACACGAAATGTATTATGTTTAATATAACTGTGGAAACGTCGCTGGAGTTTTGTTATTTTATAGTTGCGTTCTATCCGTCATTGTGTGTAGTATAGAAACCACAGTAAACCAGTCTATGGGAACAGTCACCATGCTGAGGTATTGACAAATGCCTAACAAAGTTGAAGTCGGCCAGTGGGCAGCCTTAAGAGAATAACTCAGATTACGAAAGTTGAACGACATTCAGTCATTTCATATATGCCGCTTGAATCAGTACGGCTATATGGACGCGGAGGTGTTTCTAAGGCACCAGGGCCGGGTTCTATACTGGCCAAGACCTACTAATACGTCCTAGTCGTGCGTCCTGGGCAACATGTCCCTTCGGAGTCCTAGCTAACGTAGTAGGATCGATGATTCCTCCGAAGTCGGAGAGTATCTGCCTGCACGGCGAGGAACCACCAGTCTGCACACCAATAAGCCAGTTATGGGACAACGGATACTCACGCAAACCTCAGTCCAGTATGACATCACACTGATGTAGGACAACATGATGTCTTCATCCGACATACAGGACCTTGCGCTGCAGTTCATAGCCAGCGAACATAAGCAAGCAAGCAAGCAAGCAAGTACGGCTATAAAGAAGTCGGCACTTGTAGTAATTGATGGGAAATGGTGTTTCTGCTGACACTTAGATATCAGGCGATGACTTCCACAATACATAATAGTACAGGCCGGCAGCCAGGAGAGCCTTCGATATCAGCAGCATTGCATCTCTCTGAGAACGAAGAAACCTCCAGATGCAGCTCACCTAAGATAACAAACTCCTGGCACATACCTTGTTGCTAAGGTAGACATTTTGAATAATCCCATTTTCTTCCCAATAAATGGTGAAAATTATGACAACAAATAATGACTGTGTGTCTAACTTTAGCATTTGTTAAAAGGCATACCAGTTATTTTTAATATTTCCCCCAATGTCATATCCCCGGCTCTGAGACGAAGTGCTTACGTACGCAATTCGTAATCCCGCGGGACGCATTCGAAACACGGCTGCGGGAGATTTGGCAGCAGACAGCCTTGTGTTGGTTGTCATACAATGGTATTAGTGCCGGTCCTTCAGAAAACAATGGTAAACTACTGACTATAAATTTGCCAAGAAATCACCAACAGCCAATAATGCTCGAGCTGACTGCGACGTCCTGTAAACGATATGCATCTACCTACGTTTGTTATTTCCATGCCTTTTGCTTTATGTTTCTTCTTAATTTTCCTCCACTTCTTGTTCTTCTTCTTTTCTTGTTCATCTTCATTATCGTCTTCTTTTGAGATTGTTGTTTCTCTGACCCCAACGGAATATTTATAGTGGAAAGCGTGATCTTTGTGATGTAATGTCAGTCAGTGTAAACAGATTCAAAATATTTTGAGGTCGTCTGATGTAATGAAATTGTAGACACGGTCAGAAGTCGATGACGGAGGTGGGGTGGGGTGGGGGTGTGGGGGGGGGGGGGGGGGTATACAAATTTGAAATGTATTACTTAGAAAGGAGCTAGTCTGAAGCTTCTTAATGTTAAAATGTTAATGTTTGAGAAGAACTACTTTCAATAAACGGCTTTTAGAAGAATTATTTTCGAGGGAATTACTCTCAAGAGACCTAATTTGATTGTTGCTATGCCGAAGGAAGATACTTAAGGGGATATTAAATTGAGAGGGATTACTTTGAGAATAATCGCTGTGCATAGAAATCATGTTAATTTATTGATTTGTAGTTCAATTGCTAATACCAACAAATTTTGATGGCCCAGTCTCAGTATCTCTTAGTTAATTGTATCAGTTATAAGTATAATACCCAGTGGTTCTCTTCTAATTGTATGATTAAAGAAAGTCGGCTACTTCATTATCATTCCTTCAAATTATTCGTTTATGTAAAATGGACTATTTTAAAACTACCGAATTGTTTATTTTAATTCTCCGTAGTAAATTTAGCTTTTCTTCAATACGATCACATGTTTGCATCTTCAGGGGATATGTGACTAATAATTGTGTTTGTGCAGGCGACTGAAACAATGAGAAGTCCAAGTATCTGCCTGTTAAGTCTGTTCTTGTCCGTAATATAATTTGTGAATCCTGTCTGTGATGTGTCCCAAGAAATGAGTATTTGATGTAGGTATTCGGGTTGTATCACAGGACATGTATGTATGTTTGCATGCTGTGTGACATATATATATATATATATATATGATACGTTGTGTAACATGTCTCTTGGAGAAACCTTCACAAGTGTAATACAATTTGGCACCCATTTCGCTGTAATTCATTTCTTTAATTAGTGGTAACATGACATCTCTTGTGGTGTTGTGATGAATGTAACTGTCATCATCTTACTCTGATCTAAATAACGGTTCGGGTTCATACAGGCAACAATACACTGTTCGCTAGGATATAGAACATTTATTGTATGAAGTGTACAGTTGGCGCAGTGGGTAAACAGACCCGCGCTCTCTTATATTACATATCACAGATAGTTAAACATCAAACATATAGTTGTCATACAACAATCTAGCACACTATCTAGCCTAAGTATATCTATGAATATCTATGAGTCCCTCTCAGGCAGGCCTTGTTGTCTCTCTCCAGTCCGTTTGTCCTCTGCCGGTCTCCGCGTGTCCTAACTCGACACGGGCGGTAACTCTGTCCGAGTTCCTCGTGGACCCCGCATTAGGCGGGCCACATCAGTGTCCACGGAATCATGGACTTGGTGACCAGCTCTTTCGAGAAGGTTCTAGATTACTCGGGTCCTGCGCGACTTAATGGTCTCCCTTGGGCTGGAGTTGCAGCCCTCTACTATGTATGAAAGTGAGGCGGTGACAGTAACAATCCTTTATGTTCAATATTATTCATATTGCCATGTATCTATTTGGCAACGTACATTTACTATCTGGCTTATAATTATTTGTAAATGTGAGTAGCTCTATATTTTAGTTGATTTTCTCTTATGTCTTCTTTACACCTCCATGTTTCTTATAACTGGCTCAGAATATTCCAGCTTACTAAGTTCTGGTGTTGTCTCGTGACTAAACAGCTTTTGACCAGATTGGCTTGGTTTCAACAACCATCCACGCTGTACCGTTCGTGGCGAACTGATTACGCTGCCTGCCTCGTAGTATTATGGCACCGAACTACTCCGTTTTAGATTACATCAGGATTAGTACACAAACTCTATAGACTATAGAGTTTGCATTCGTTGGTTCTCGTGGAATCTAAGCCTTTTCAGTTGTTATACTGTATAATGTCACTGAATAAAAGGCAAATAAACCACTGCTATTCTACAAGATGTGAAAATCAACGACATGTGGCTTGTGAAGAGCATCATGTCTCGGAAAGTGGAATTCATTAGCCTTAGGAATCATCACAGTGGTTTAGAAAGTACGGTAATGATAAGCATGGTTTCTGAAAGAAGAAGCGAAACACACTGGACGTGAAACTGCATGGGACGGGAGAACTGGTCAAGAATGGAGGCACTGTCCGGCGGGTTGTGATGAGAGCCATGTTCTACAAAAGTCTGGCTACATGATGATACTGGCAGTGTTGTGTGCCGCTAGTCCTGAAACTGTGCACGGAGTTACATTTGTACAACAGGCTTCTCTCAACTGCTACCATCTCTGTGTTAGGTTTGAGCTAGCCATGTCAGTTTGCCCTCTGAATATCCACAGAGATGTATGTGTGATGAACGCAATATACAATGTTTCAATCTCCAAGAATTTCCACCATGGATCACGGGAACCAATGTGAGTCACATAAGATATGTCTCATTTGAGGTAAGTTTCTTCAATATCGGTTTTCGAGTAATAAGACCACTCCAAATACTTTAATTTAGCCGAATAACTATTTACACGTTTTAATTATGTATAAAATTATGTATATAAACAGCAATGCTGATAAATCCAATGATATAACATATTGAGTATATCCACACACATTGCCAAGACAGTGGTCTCGATAAATGTTCATCAGAGATAGGATTATAGTTTCATATCATTACGGTTCTTGCTTGATCCAGCCTTATTAAACTGTGGGAATTCAAAGATTGTCAGAATGTCAGACTTCTGTGGCCCAGAAAGTGTGAAAGCCTAGCACTTGGCACTAACAGGGCATGATCCTGCATCATTATTTGCCATAGTCCCACAGAGAAAGAACAAGCACACATTCACGTAATCATCTATTTCTTATTAGTCCATACATGTGATATGTTATTACATGGTCTACGATTTATTCTCACAAGCCCTGGGAACTTATATGGCATTTACACGAGTTCATGTTTGTTATTTCTAAGTTTTTTTCGTTTCATTGTTTATTTTCAAATCCTTCTGTAGTCGAAACTGGTCTCATCTGGTTAGGGTATGCTATTCCGTGTCTAGCTGACACTGGACTGAGTTTGAATCTTAATACCGGGTCAAGTGTCGGCACAAAATGGTGTAACTGTTTACCCGATGAAATCTTGCTACCACTGAAAGTTATATTGTATTGTCATAAGTGGTGGATGTGGTTAAACCAATGAGCATATTACCTCACGTCTTTTAAACGGTGTTTGAACGCTACAAGCGGATGGAAACAGTTTATCATCTCTGCCATCAGATAAAGTAAAGAACAAAGTCTTAATATGATTTTAAGAATACAAAATGTTATATGTTTATCAACAATTATAATCATCAATAGTGACAGTGAATATCTGACAAACATTAAATACTTAAACTCTATAATTAACAAAATTGGGGGTGGGAAGGGAGGGATTGGGGGGGGGGGGGCTGTTCAAAAGAAGACAGAAGGAAACTGGACATAACGATATTGCACAACATTAGAAAGTAAATAACCGTGATGCAAACAAGTATCCATAAAAAAAAGATAAAATAAGAGATTTATCACAGAGGAAACATTAAGGCTAGAAAAACAACTAACGAGCAAACAGCGATACGTACACAAATACTACCAGACAAATGAGTCGTGTATTCAGAGAGAACAAGAAACATTTCGTAACGAATACATGTAATACAAAATAGCATACTGTAAGGAAAATATAAACACTTGTTCAGGAGAATTGAGGCCACCATTGCACGTAATCACTGATTGGAATGGCAACACTTTAACAGAAAGCACATATATAGTAGATAGACAGAAGTAATGTGAATATTTGTAGGAATATATTACAAAGAACATACAAAACACTGATCAGACCAGTTGTGCTGTATGGCTCTGAAACCTGGAGTACAACGAAAGGAGACGAAGCCTTGTTACAAACCTTTGAGAACAAAGTATTAAGGCGCATCTTTGGACCCATTAGGGATACACAAAGTGGAGAGTGGAAAAGAAGAAGTAACAAAGACATTTATGATCTGTTTAAGTCCCCGCTAATCACTGGTATCATGAAGGCTAATAGACTACAATGGCTGGGGCATATAGAAAGAATGGAAGATAATAGGGAAACAAAACTCGCTTACACTCAGGAAATAAATGACCGTAGACCCCTAGGTAGACCAAGAAGACGGTGGAGAGAAAATATATATATACAGACCTACAAGCACTCGGAATCAACGACTGGCAAGAGAAGGTTAACCAGAGAGACGAATGGAGACGGATTGTATCTGCAGCAAAGAATCTCAATGGCTCGGAACGCTGAAGAAGAAGAAGATATTACAAAGAACGCAAACAATGTACATGAAAGCAAAGTGAAACAGCCTGAAATTGTTTTAGAGGAAGCACAACGAACAATATAAAGACTTCATAAAGGGAAGATACAAGGTTGTGAAGATATACTAGAAGAACTAGTCCGGACGGGGAGTAGAAGCCACCGTCCGCATCTGCCATAAATTAAAATGTGTACATCTCCTATAGCGCATTGTAGTCTAAAGCATGGAAGAGAAAAATCTGCATAACTTAACTGAATAAAGCAGATTTAAAAATGTGCACCTACTACTGTAATATCTCAGCTTAAGTCACTGTAACAAAATCCTCCTGCGAATAATCATCAAAAGGACTGAAGATAAGTAAGAATGTGAAATACAAGAAGTTTCCATATTTTTCTGATAGTTCCGGAGTATCGAAACACAATATGTACAATATGAGAACCCTGTTTGAGAAATGTAGAGAGTGTATTGTAGAACTTCCCAATATTTCATCGACTACAGTGAGGTTTCCATCTGTGTTCAACACCAGAACTATTTGGACCTTCATGGGAGATATGCTGCTTTCAGCTCTTTGATTCAGTTAATGAAATCGCAACATCATGAGCAATAAGTAAGTGTCAGAGTAGCTGGTGAAACATCAAACTGGTTTGAGGTGCAAAGTGACTTAAGATACAGTTGTAGTCTATCCCCATGCCTGCCAAACATAGATACAGAAAATGTAGTGAGAAACGTCAAAATTGATGTGAAAAGTGACAATTCTGATTCATTCATAATTATTGGACATCCAGTTCTTTCACTCAGATATGCAGGTCACGGGTTCTTCTCTTAAATAGTTTATATAGTACCGTACGTACCCTAAATATGTTCATATCATCTGTCGTAACACACTGAAAATAATAAGAAAAGAAAAGAAAAAAAAATGCAAATATTTGAATATATTAATCAACCACAATGGAGACTATCAGAAAGAACACTGACGTAGACTGGCTGTAGCCATGTAGATTGCAAACAAGACAAGGAACCTTCAGGAAAATACCAGCAAACATGTTACAGAGAATTTATGAGAACTTGTGACTTGACTGTGTCAACTTACTCACGCGAGCCATGGACTATTTCGTTATTTTTATAACAAGAACAATGCAGATTTGATCTTAAATGTTAAGAAGCATCCATGAAATAGCTTACGTCAAAGAAGAAAACGGCATTCTGCATGATCTGTAGTTAAACAGACACAAACCACTATTATGTTTATGAAACTACATGACGTTCGCCATATAAACAATCACAGTGGCTTAGAAAGAACAGTGGTTGATTGATTGATTGATTGATTGATTTAGGAACCGACATCACAGCATTCGGGGCATTCCCATAAGCGCTCCGTCCCCATCCTCAGAAGCCAGCGAAGAGTTCCAACCCCAATAGTATCAGTAGCAATCTGCTTATATGTGCGTCTCGCCTTTCCTCTAAGCGTCGAGCATCGGCCAGATCCCCTCGTCACTCCTCGCTGTCGTATTCTTGCCAGACCATGGTGATCCATTTGCTCCTCCGAGGTGTACACGTGCTCCCACAAGGCCGCAACCACGTCTGCCTTGGCATGCATCAATACTCCACCAAGTTTTGCAGAGCCAGCCAATCGGTCTGCCTGTTCATTCCTCAGCAGACCAGCATGCCCCGGAGAAAAGATCCAGACGATGCTTGCCACCCGTGACTTCCGAAACGAAGCAAGCCACTCTGCACGAAGCATGCCTGTCCTCACCCTATTCAGCATGCTTTCTGAGACAGTTACAATCACGATGTGTGTGTGTGTGTGTGTGTGTGTGTGTGTGTGTGTGTCGTATTCTCCATCCAGCGGAAAGCTGCACTGAATGCCTCCACCTCCATTCTTAAGCTAGATGTTGTGGTATCTTATGCCAGGCTCTCCTGCACCAGACGTCGACCATTAGCCTTTGCCAAGAATCCCCAGGCACTTCTACTACCTCTCAACACCGAACCATCTGTGTAGATAATCACATAGCCAGGGCGAGCATTATCCTGAATTAGTTAGAAAGAACAGTGAAGGATGGCACGGTCACTTAAACAAGAGATGGTCGAATAGCACGAATATAGACACAGGACACTGCAAACACCTTGTGCGTAAGAAGGCAGACAAACTAACAAAGGATCTAGAAACATTTTGGAGAGCCGTGATGATAGCGAAGTTATGCATTGAACCTCCTACATGATCACTATTTTATATGCATTGTATCTACCCGTGCTCAGTTCTTTCTAATCGCATTGATGTTTTAATCATTTTTCAGGATGGAAATATGACCAGCATATCCGGAAATAGTCTGCCTCCCGGGAATTACAGAAATCTGGCTGTTACGTATCCCAATCACGAGTATCGCTGACGACGCCTTCGACACATCGGCGGCAACACTGCAGAAAATAATCATTAACCGAGCAAATTTGAGCAGTTTACCAACAGTGCTAAGGGAGCTGACGAAACTGACCTACCTAGCTATTACCGATACAGTGTTACAGAACTGGGATGCTGCTACACTGAAACAGATTGCTGCTACTCTTGAGAATCTTCAATTAAGTAATATTGGTTTGTCTTCATGGCCCAGCTGGATTTCTGACTTTCATTTGCTACACAGCATCGACTTAAGCTGGAACTCTCTCAAATCTATCCCTGACGACGCTTTTAGCTCTGTAAAAGACTCGTTAAAATCTCTTTACCTTGAAGGAACTGGCTTAACTCATCTACCAGACGCATTATCAATACTTTCAAGTCTGGAAACTGTCTCCTTAAGCTACAACAATTTTAAAAATTTGTCTGAAATTGAAAAAATAACAGTGTCACCATTTGCTCAGAAGCTTTCCTCATTATATTTAGATTCAGTTGGACTGACGACAGCAAATTTCTCCAACTTAACAAGTCTACGATCAATTAGTTTAACTGGTAACAAAATATCTGATGTGCCTGCTGGCTCACTCCCCGCTTCTATATTATCGGCTTTCCTTTCAGACAACAGGCTTTCATCTGTACCACCAGATGTTGCTAGCATGACAGGACTTTACTATTTATATTTATTAAACAACCTAATCACAGTGATTGAACCAAACACCTTTCCGCCAAGTTTGACAAACGTAGAACTGAGCTACAACAATATAACAATCATAACAAACTCAACTTTAAAAAATCTCAAACTCTTAAACACTGTGGGTTTTAGTTACAATCCCATCTCAACAATCTCACCTTATGCATTCTCAGATCTGGTATCTTTGCAATCCCTGTACCTTAATAATTTACACCTGACAGAAATCCCTCTAGCTTTTGCACAACTGCGCCCTGAGACAGAGATATACTTCAGCACGAGTCAGCTACTATCTTGTCCTTGTCCAGCATCTCAAGAACTAGTTCAGTGGTTTGCATCACTTACATATAATTGGCTGAAGTATGTATTCTGCAGGAATGGACAGTCAGTTACATCTTATTTGAGCGGTCAGTGTGGACAACCAACAGTCACTCCTTAACATGGGGCTAGCACTGACCCTCTTGCTGTAACTCAAGCCAAGACGCCTTTAGTTTGAAACGATGAAACAAGTCCAAATGCATCTGCCTTGCGTTTTGTATTAGTTCAAATCCACATTAGTAACTGAGGACAAAAATGGAAACTATAGAAGTACACAGTTTAATAAAATAAATTTATATTTGCAGAAACGAAAACGTATTTTAAGCAATAAATATTTAACTCGTCACTATCAAGTTTTATATGTAATTGTGTGATCTATAACTTTGTGATTGTGTGATTGTGAAAACTTATTTATCTCTGTAAAATGTGTTTGCTTGCTTGCTTGTGTTCGTTGGCTTGAGCTCCAACGCGAAGTCCTGTATGTCGGATGAAGGCATCCTGTTGTCCAACATCAGTGTGATGTCATACAGGACCTGAGTTTTGCGTGAGTATCCGTTGTCCCATGTCTGGCTTATTGGTGTGCAGACTGGTGGTTCCTCGCCGTACAGGCAGACACTCTCCGACTTCGGAGGAATCGGCGATCCTATTGACTTCAGCCAGGACCCCGAAGGGACCTGTTGCCCAGGACTGCTCGACGTGGACGCGTCAATAGGTCTTGGTCCAGTATATAACCCGGCCCTGGTGCCTTGTAAACACCTCTGCGTCCCTAAAATGTGTTTGTTATGAATGGAGATTGTATGAACGAATAAAACAAAGCGGAAATAAAACATTGAGATCTTTTTTATCCGTTTTCGCTTGTTAACCTCCATTAGGTCATTAGCCGTCAACGACCTTCCTCTAACCTGTTCTATCCTTAACTAACCCATATCCACTCCACCACCCCCCAACTCTCTCTATATCTCTCTTTCTGTCTCTCTGTCTCTCTGTCTCTGTCTCTCTCTCTCTCTCTCTCTCTCTCTCTCTCTCTCTCTCTCTCAACTGCTGGCGCTCTTGAACGGATTACGTCACACTTTTCCTAACACGTCCATTTTCTTCTCCTCCATCATATCACCGAGTTATGAATTCCAGCGTCGTCTAGCTGACATAAATAACAACATATTGCAGAAGTTTTGTTCTCACAACAACATACAGTTCATCAACAACACACCGGTGTTTACTTCACAGTCTGGAGCACTTAAAAAGCGACTTTATAAGGATCAAGTACATTTGTTTACATTGGGCACCAGCTTGCTCGCCAAAAATACTAAATACCCAGAACGTACACAACCTACATCCAATAATGGAACGCGTAGAACACTTTTAGCTACACCACCTCAAACTCAAGCCAGACGACATACTGCCGCCACATCAAGTACCAATAGGCCAGAAGAGAGCAGACCACTCATAACCACGGCACCTGATATCCAAGCCAGACGGAACATTTCCACCACACCAAATCCGTACAATACGCCCTCTTTCACACAGGAGGGTGATAATTATGAAGATACGTTCCCTCTTCTCCACAGCAAGGAATCAATCTAGCAGTAACAACAACGTGCCACCACAGCCTCCTGTTAGCCACGAATCAGAGCCTGTAGTTGGAAGTCGTTACACACCCGTGAGAAATCAACAGTATCCATTCCATTGTAACCCAGAGTTGTTATACCTCACACGGTTTAGCCCAGCTTCACTTCGTCAGGCACTTATGATGTCGCTGTACCAAGGACCAACACAGCCTGGTATTTACTAGCAATTCAGCACAAAGCAACACCGGATCTCGGTACAAGAAAGAGCCTCTCCTAGAACGTTTATGTGCATACTTGGTTATTGATTTATATAGCAACGTATTAGATTGTACGTGGCTGTAAACATTGACTCGTATTGAAGTCACAGAGATTGACACTTAGTTGATATCTTTTATAATACTTTTTATCGCGTTTATACTGTGAGTGAGGGGGTCTTCACTGATCATCCTTACTTATCTTTATACGTATTGTGTGTGTGTGTGTGTATATTGATAGAGATATTACTGTTTCTCTGTACTTTAGAGTGTGTATTGTTATAAAGGGACGTAAGTTGTATTCATTTTGTGTTTTAAAATATTCATGATTACGCATTGTTAAAATGTCTAATAAGTACGAACACTGGCTCAGTAATAATGGGCTCAGAATCGGGCATTTAAATATCTGCCATCTATTAGGGAAGCTGCCTGAACTATCACTTATAGTTAATCAAAATTTTCACATGTTCGGCGTTAGCGAAAGTCGATTAAATAGCAACATCTCAGATGATGACATCGCTATCAGAGGCTTTAAAACCATTAGAAGAGATCCCTATCAGAAACAAGAGACGGGTATTGCAGTTTATATTTCTAACTCGCTTAACGCCCACCGTAGGCTAGATTTTGAAACCTGTGAGATTGAGTGTGTATGGCTTGAGGTTAAGCTTCAAAATCGCATACCCCTAGTAGTTGGCTATCTTTATCGAAACCCCAGTGCAGGAAATATCTGGTATGAAAAATTCACCACTATGATGGATGTAGTCTTTAGTAATGCTAGAGAAATAATACTGCTAGGCGACTTCAACATAGACACTAACAAATCAAACAAAACATGGGAAAACATAATAGAGTCATATAACTTCCAACAGTTAGTCAAACAAGCCACTAGAATAACAAATTCATCTGCAACACTTATAGATCATATCTATACTACGTGTGCTGACAACATCACAGAATGTACTGTACCTATTAATGCAATGAGCGATCACTACCCAGTATGTTGCACATGGTCGAAAAGAGGTACCAAAACTCCCAAACACAAACATATAAGTATAAAATATAGAAATTCCAAAAACTTCAATCAAGATGCCTTCTTACAAGACTTGCTCAACTCATCTCTGGACTATGTTTACCAGCTTCCTGACCCAGATGATGCGCTGGACCACTGGCTGAAGACCTTTCTAAGCGTATTTGATAAGCATGTTCCATTTAAGGAAGTTCGTGTTAAACATCACACTAAGCCCCCGTGGATCACACAGGAGGTAGTTGAACTTATGAGAGACCGGGACAGGGCACATAAAAATAGAGATCTAACTATGTACCGTAGTCTGAGAAACAAAGTTCAATATGTTATTCGAAAGGAAAAGAAAAACTATTTTAAGAACTTAATAATAGATAAAACCAACACTAAAGATATATGGAAAGCAATTAATACCTTGACAAACAAACACAAATCATCACAATCGTTACCATCAAATCAGGTTACATGTGATCAATTCAGTAGTTTCTTTCAGTCTGACATAAACCAACTGAAGGCTGCAATACCAGATGTGCCTCATGACATATCTTTATTATCATCATTCTGTGAGAGCAAATGCTATGGAGACATTCCCACAAACATACCGCTAATGACGACCACTGAAGTATTTACTCATCTCAGTAGCCTAAAAAACAATAACTCATCAGGACTAGATGGAATCAGTAATCGGATCCTTCGCTATGCTGCACCGGCGATCTGCGAGTCACTAACTTTTATATACAATCAATGTCTCACCAAAGGTCACTTCCCATCAGCCTTTAAAATCGCTAAAGTGTATCCTCATTTAAAAGCTGGTTCATTAGACGATTGTATCATGAGTAATTATAGGCCAATTTCCATATTATCCTCTTTATCCAAACCGCTAGAAAAGCACTTCCACAAAACAACACTAGAGCACTTAGTTCGCCACAAACTAATAGCTGACAGTCAGTCAGGATTTTGGCCAAAATATTCCTGCCATACGGCCCTAAAAACATGATAGAAAACTGGCATCAAAATATTAACAACAATACTCTATGTGGAACGATGTTTATAGACTTTAAAAAAGCATTCGATATGATAGATCATACTATCCTAATTAAAAAACTAGAAACAATGAAAGTAAGCTTTAATATAGTGACATTAATAAACTCATTCTTATTAGACAGAAAACAAGTAGTATCACACAATAAATCTCTATCCCAAGCTATTACCATTAATATTGGAGTACGTCAGGGGTCTATACTTGGCCCTTTGTTATTTGACATTTATATAAATGATCTTCCCTTATATCTGTCATCGTCCTGCGATTTATTTGCAGACGACTGCACAGTATATACAAACGCTATTGATCGTAATGTGCTAGAATTATCCTTGCAACAGGAAATAAATAGTGTAGTTAACTGGAGTCATGCAAACCGCATGCAAATTAACATTTCTAAAACAAAATCTATGTTAATAGGAACGAGGCAAAGACTTCACACTCTAAACTCGCAGAGAACTCTTCAGCTGCACATTGGTAGCACACCTATAGAAAGTGTAACCGAGCACAAGGCACTGGGTCTTATCATAGATCAAAATCTATCCTTTAATTCCCATGTTCATGCTCTAGTTAAACAAATAGCCAAAAAAGTATACCAACTTGCCAAAATTAAAAACTTCCTCGACGAAAACACAAGAAAGATATTCTATACTTCCCACATACAAACACATATTGATTATTGCTCCACAATCTGGGATGGATGCTCCAAATCAATAACAAAACGCCTTTATTCGCTCCAGAAAAGGGCAGTGCGTCTAATCAATGGTGATAAGTTTACAGACAATTCTAACCTACATGAACGTCTTCAGTTACTGCCACTCCACAAACGCCTACTTTTTAATTAGGCTAAATTAACTCACAAAATCCTATTTCAAAATGTCCCAAGCTACCTTTGGCCATTGTTTAAATATAACGCAAGACATAGTGAACGACTAAATATACTTCATTCCATAAACCTAGGATAGACAACCTTATATAAAACAAGCTTAGCATATTCTGCCACTCAGTTGTGGAATAATCTTCCACAAAAATCAAATACACCACCAATCATTATACATACAGTCGCAACCTGTTTGAACACTACCTCAGAACAGACTACATGCCCCCTTAAAAAAAAAAAAAACAGCAACAAAGACAATAATAATGGTAAATTATCTCGAACGACAACTAGCCAAAAAAAAAAAAAAACATTCCCATATGTGTGGCACGTTACACCCGCCTTGGGTATTTATGATGCCCATGTTAAACATTGCCTCAACGAGTCATGTATTATTGATTATTTTTCATGCGTTTTAATGCTTATTGTTCTTTTGTTGTCAAAGAATTGCTTCATAAGTGATGTTAAATGAAAGAATGTATGAGAGAAAATAGAGAAGAAGGGCAGAATGTCAGACAGTCCTTCGTGCCCATAGTAGTATATTGTGGCGCCCAGACCCCACTTTTGGGAGGGTAATGTGGAGGGTAATGGCGGCTGATAGGGTTTATGAAGGAAATATGGGGGTATTTTTGTGGAAAATGTCGACTCGGTAAAAAATTGTGTGGGAACGGGTTTTTTCGGCGGCGTGTGGGAACGAAATTTTTGGCGGGTGATGGTGTCTGTAAAAGTAATTAAGGTATAAGTAGTTGGTTGGTTCTGGAAAGAGAGGGTGTGAAGGGGAAAGTTATTTTGGTTACGTAGGGTATATTAGTATGGGTAGTGATAAACAAGGGTGTGATGGGTCGTGGTTTCTACTCATGGGTTGGATATATGGTGGTGGCGTAGACATAATGTGTCTGTTCGTGGTGTAGTGATGTATAAACAAGGGTGTGATGGGTCGTGGTTTCTACTCATGGGTTGGGTATATGGTGGTTACGTATATGAATGTATTAGTATGCGTGGTGAGTAATGTATAAACAAGGGCGTGATGGGTCGTGGACTCGAAGTAAGAGGTGGTTACTATCATCTGAACAGTGTGATAGTAGTGAAGGTAAAGGGTGGTATATTCACCGATTACAAAGGAAAGCGTATAAAGTTATAATGGGTATGGTGGTAAGGGGTATTAGTGATCAAGTAGGAGTGATATAGGGGTGGTCATAAATATAATAAGAGGTGTTCGCAGTTACACACTGGTCAACCAGTGGTCAAGTGGTCAAGTAAGGGTCAAGTAGTCAAGTAAGGAATTTTAGGGAAAAGTGATTGTAATGATATGGTGATGATTAAAGAGTGGTAAATTAGTGGTCAAGCAGTGGTCAAGCAGTGGTCAAGTAAGGAAATTTTAGGGGAAAATTGATCGTAGTGACATAGTAATGTTTAAATTAGTGGTAAATTAGTGGTCAAATAGTGGTCAAGCAGTGGTCAAGCGGTGTGTAAGTGAGGAAAATTTTAGGGAAATTTTAGGGAAAAGTGATTGTAATGATATGGTGATGATTAAAGAGTGGTAAATTAGTGGTCAAGCAGTGGTCAAGTGGTCAAGTGAATAAATTTTAGCGGAAAGTAGTTGTAGCGACATGGTGATGCTTAAAGGGTGGTAAATTAGTGGTCAAGTAGTGGTCAAGTAGTGGTCAAGTGGTCGAGTGACCACTTAAATTGTAGAGGACGATGTGCCTAAGATTATGGTAGTGATTAAAGTGATCGATGACGTGGTCAAGCAGTGGTCAAGCAGTGGTCAAGTAGTCAAGTGACCACTTAAATTGTAGTGGAAAGTACGTATAGTGCAATGGTGGTGGGTAAAGTGAGGAAGAATCAATAGTAGTGATAATAGTACTAACAATATTAAAAATCATGCAAAGAGGGTCATACAAACACAAGTACACACATGTACACACTTGATACATTTGTACATACAGACACATAAAGACAGACAAACACAAATACACACCCATACCATTACTACTGTCATCACAACTATACACAAATACAGACACACTCACCCATACACAAGAACACTCAAAGACAAATACAAAGACAACCCATACCATTACTACTGTCACTATCAACAACTATACACAAGTACACACAGACACACTCACCCATACACAAGAACACTCAAAGACAAATACAAAGACAGCCAAGTACTCACAACTATACTCAAGTACACACTCATAAACAAATACACAAGAACACTCAAAGACAAACACAAAGACAACCATACACAGACAACCCATACCATTACTACTGTCACTATCAACAGATATACACATGTGCAGAGACAACACTGACACACTCGTACCATTACTACTGTCATCACAACTATACACAAGTATACACAGACACACTCACCCATAAGCAATTACACAAATACACACCTACAAACAAAAACACACAAAGACACAGACACATTTGTACATACAGACACAGAAGTACAGACAATCCATACTATTACTACTGTCATCACAACTATACACAGACATACCCATAAACACTTGATACACATGTACATACAGACCTACAAGCACAAAGACACACCCATACCATTACTACTGTCACTATCAATAGATATACACATGTGCAGAGACAGCACAGACACACCCATACCATTACTACTGTCACTATCAACAGATATACACACATGCAGAGACAGCACAGACACACCCATACTATTACTACTGTCACTATCAACAGATATACACACATGCAGAGACAACACAGACACACTCGTACCATTACTACTGTCACACAGACACACTCACCCATACACAAATACACACCTACAAGCAAAAACACACAAAGACACACTTGTACATACAGACACAGACAACCCATACTATTACTACTGTCATCACAACTACACACCCATAATCAATTACACAAATACACACTACAAACAAAAAACACACAAAGACACAGACACACTTGTACATACAGACACAGAAGTACAGACAATCCATACTATTACTACTGTCATCACAACTATACACAGACATACCCATACACACTTGATACACATGTACATACAGACCTACAAGCACAAAGACACACCCATACCATTACTACTGGTACTACAACCAGTACAGATACACTCACCTATAAACAAATACATAAACAAACCACATACCCCCTTGTGATAAAGAACGCGGATGTCCGAGACAGCCCCTACGTCATCAACGCCATATGCAAAAGTCATTAAGTATGAGTCATCGGTTTGTAGGGAAGCAGGCGGGCGTGAGAATAGCTTGTCTAACTGCCACGTCAGCTATATCGTGTGCAGAACCAGTGTATAAAATAGAAGGCGTCTTTTGTGAGCTCAGTACCAGTTCACGGGCTGACTTTGGTATCTACAGAGTTATTTTTGTGAAACCTGCTGTTGTAAGTCGCTTAGTGTAGTAAGCAGATATTGTTCACGTACTAACTTGGTTAGCTACATCGGTGAAACAGGTTGGTGTGAGCAGTGTTCGTGTAGTAACCAGATATTGTTCACGTACTGACTTGGCTAGCTACAGCAGTGAAACTTGGTGTGAGCCTTATTCGTGTCGTTGGCCTCTGATAAAATAGTGAAACATTGTATACATCAGAACTTTTTGGTGTTGTAAGAAAAAAAAAACAGTTTATCAATATGACCACCAGATCTACTTTCACGTGTTCAGTGTGCGACAAAGCCTATTGTGATAAGTATACCCTTAATCGTCACATTCGGACCATTCACGAGGGGAAAGACCAAGTATATCCCTGTCAGTTATGTGATAAGGTGTATAATACGAATGATGGCCTACAAAAACACAAACGAATACGTCATCAGCCACGTATGAATACACCAAACACTGCAATACCAGAGACGACAGCACCACCTGTCTATTTACACCATCATCGTAGTCTAACGCAAGTACCAGACTGCCACCACTGTATCTTCAATGAATAACCTTACCCGCCATAATAGGAACATTCACAATGATTATCCCTGTCAGTTACGTGACAATCTATACAATTCGAACCTACAACGGTACTTACATCACCAGACATCACGAGAAAGAACGACACCCTTAGACACCCTGGCAACAAGTCCACTCATAGTAGCAGAGGATATCCAACAAATGATAGAGACAGCTTGGCAGCCCTTAAGGCGTACTGCAAGGACCTCTCGATTATGCTACCCAATCAAGTGGTAGTATTAGAAAAAAGTGTCGACCACCGCTACCGGGTGGTTTTGGTATGATAAAAAGAAGTATTCAGATATCTTGTATGATATCTCATACATGTCTTTATTCTGGATCCGAAACAAATAAGGTATGTGTGATGACTTCGACAACAACGGTGTTTTTGATAGTCAACCAGCAGAGCCCAGAAGAATGAAGATCACTAATCCAGAACTTTTTGGTGTTTCACTAATCATCTATGTCATTGATTTTTTCTTATATATCTAAACTGTTTTTCACTAATCATGTATGTCATTGATTTTTTCTTATATCTCTAAACTGTTTTTCACTAATCATGTATGTCATTGATTTTTTCTTATATCTCTAAACTGTTTTTCACTAATCATGTATGTCATTGATGTTTTCTTATATCTCTAAACTGTTTTTCACTACTCATGTATGTCCTTGATTTTATCTTATATCACTAAACTGTTTTTCACTACTCATGTATGTCCTTGATTTTATCTTATATCACAAAAGTGTTTTGATGAATAATACATTCTTTGATATATTGAAACCAAGTTTTTTTTTGTTGATTTTCTTTAGTGGGTTGTATTCATGACGTTGTCTTGTCGGCTCAGAGCTTACATTACCAGACATGAACAAAGTCTTAGAAGAAGTTATGGCAAATACAGAACAGTCAAATGTATTTAAAAAAAAAAAAAAACCTAGGAAAACATAACCAAAGGCGAAAAGGCCAAAATATGGAATGTCTCAACCAAGCTTATAAAAATATAGGAAAAAATATTACAACTAAAAGGTTGATCAAAATTCAAACATTATAAAAATAACCAAATATGAAAAAACATCGTCCAAAGACAGAAATATTTCAACTAAACTTATAAATAAATCACCAAAAGGGAAAAGGTCAAGTACAGAACTAGGTAGGGAAAAAGTAAGTCCACAAAACTAAGAAAAAAATGTAACTTCTGTAGTCAAATGTGTCTTATCTGAAAAGACGCTATCAATGTCACCCCTTTCCTTGTTTTACTTTACCAAAGACCTTCACCGTATCTGGTACAGAAACCCTTATACAGCACTCATCTCTCCACAGTCTTGGTTGCTTTCTAATACAAAGTGGTTACATCACCAAGAACTTCAAACCTCCACTGTACACGTGCTCCATTGAAACACCCATGACAGTTAACAACATGTATGGCCATGTAATCTGTGAGTCCATCGGGGATAGTTCATCCGAGTATTCCAAAAGATCCATTTCCCATGGCTGACATCTTCAACTTGCTATAACACAACTTATTCTAATATACACTTTACATGAAATTTCCCAAATTTGGGCTCTATTAAAGAATACGTAATGAGATACACAAAGACAACAAGAACATATCAGACAAAACAATTCACAAATTAAAACTTAAACCATAGCAGATGAACCACCCAACAAGTACTACACAAACATATAATAAGGAAACACATGACACACAGAGCTTACAGACAAATCACTTGGACGTCAAACAAATTTTGCTTCTTGTACTGTAGAATTCTACCAACACTTCTTTCCTATCACCAAAACTAAACATCTACCACACAACCACTGGTCATTTGTCCAACATAATACTCATACCCTCGCCAACGACATTAAGGAAATGCATACTTATACATTATCAGACATTAGATTTAAATCCCCTACTACTAACATATCACCGGTGTCGAGTTCCCGTTTCACAAAAACACCCTCTTGTCAGTTGTTAGTGAAAACCATTACACCAGTCCATAATTGTGACTCGTAGAATCTACACTCACACTGTCGTATCTGTAGTATGGGTCTGCGATCAGAGATTCTTCTATAGAATCACATTGTAATCCTAACGTTTTAACCTACTTGTGTAAAACTTTTTTCACCTTCCATTCATCAGGTACAATGACAGCTTTAATTGATAGACGGACATCGTGGTCAGAAGATGAAGATTGTTGTGAAGATGACAGTGTTTTGAAGGAGGATGATTCTGGCTTCTTCACACCAGCTTTATCATTAGACATTTTGTTCTGCCAGAAACCTACTCGTGGCACCCAGCCAGCTTTAGATGTACCAGAGACAACCTTTGCTTGGGGTGATGATTCGTCTTCAGATGAAGATATTGACCTTTTGGCTAGTAGTCATGCCCCAGAGTCTCTCAAGAAAATTAATGTGACGTGGAACGAAAAATATCCTACTGATGGTGTCCGAAGGTGTTCCTCTTCAACGAATAAGGTGTGTATGGGTAGTAATGATCATAGTTCACATGTGTATTTTGGTAAACATGACCAATACCGAAAACCTATGTGCTATACATGTTTTCTATGTACATCTCTCTATACCACAAACCATCAGTGACTATACCTTTACCTTTTCTCAAGACGTGACCAATAGAATGTCGACAGTCTGTTTTTTAGTGGATTTTACCACTTCTCCTTGTGAATTTTTTACTGTTTTTTCTTTACTGAAGTAGTAGGTATTGCAGTCTTGTAAGTTTCAATGTGTTTTATTTACCTCCACAGGTTAATTTTGCACCAGAACCTCACTTCTTGACAGTCCATACTGTTGGCACCGAAGAACGCAATGGTAACTGGCATCATGTAATCAGAGAACGTGAGAATTTTGAAAGCCGTATACTAGAGCTGGAAAAAATTTTGAACCCAGTCTTGAGGGACTAACCACAGAAGAAAAGTCATCGAACAAAGGACAGCAGTGAAGAAGGCAGCTGTAGTCTAATTAGCCATGATATCTCTCTGCCCTATTAAAAGAGTTATAACCAGAAATAAAACTAGTATGCATTTCCTTAATGTCGTTGGCGAGGGTATGAGTATTATGTAGGACAAATGACCAGTGGTTGTGTGGTAGATGTTTAGTTTTGGTGATAGGAAAGAAGTGTTGGTAGAATTCTACAGTACAAGAAGCAAAATTTGTTTGACTCCAAGTGATTTGTCTGTAAGCTCTGTGTGTCATGTGTTTCCTTATTATATGTTTGTGTTGTACTTGTTGGGTGGTTCATCTGATATGGTTTAAGTTTTAATTTGTGAATTGTTTTGTCTGATATGTTCTTGTTGTCTTTGTGTATCTCATTACGTATTCTTTAATAGAGCCCAAATTTGGGAAATTTCATGTAAAGTATATATTAGAATAAGTTGTGTTATAGCAAGTTGAAGATGTCAGCCATGGGAAGTGGATCTTTTGGAATACTCGGATGAACTATCCCCGATGGACTCACAGATTACATGGCCATACATGTTGTTAACTGTCATGGGTGTTTCAATGGAGCACGTGTACAGTGGAGGTTTGAAGTTCTTGGTGATGTAACCACTTTGTATTAGAAAGCAAACAAGACTGTGGAGAGATGAGTGCTGTATAAGGGTTTCTGTACCAGATACGGTGAAGGTCTTTGGTAAAGTAAAACAAGGAAAGGGGTGACATTGATAGCGTCTTTTCAGATAAGACACATTTGACTACAGAAGTTACATTTTTTTTCTTAGTTTTGTGGACTTACTTTTTCATTAGCTATTTCTGTACTTGACCTTTTCCCTTTTGGTGATTTATTTATAAGTTTAGTTGAAATATTTCTGTCTTTGGACGATGTTTTTTCATATTTGGTTATTTTTATAATGTTTGAATTTTGATCAACCTTTTAGTTGTAATATTTTTTCCTATATTTTTATAAGCTTGGTTGAGACATTCCATATTTTGGCCTTTTCGCCTTTGGTTATTTTTTCCTAGGTTTTTTTTTTTTTTTTAAATACATTTGACTGTTCTGTATTTGCCATAACTTCTTCTAAGACTTTGTTCTTGTCTGGTAATGTAAGCTCTGAGCCGACAAGACAACGTCATGAATACAACCCACTAAAGAAAATCAACAAAAAAAAACTTGGTTTCAATATATCAAAGAATGTATTATTCATCAAAACACTTTAGTGATATAAGATAAAATCAAGGACATACATGAGTAGTGAAAAACAGTTTAGTGATATAAGATAAAATCAAGGACATACATGAGTAGTGAAAAACAGTTTAGAGATATAAGAAAAAATCAATGACATACATGATTAGTGAAAAACAGTTTAGAGATATAAGAAAAAATCAATGACATACATGATTAGTGAAAAACAGTTTAGAGATATAAGAAAAAATCAATGACATACATGATAAGTGAAAAACAGTTTAGATATATAAGAGAAAATCAATGACATAGATGATTAGTGAAACACCAAAAAGTTCTGGATTAGTGATCTTCATTCTTCTGGGCTCTGCTGGTTGACTATCAAAAACACCGTTGTTGTCGAAGTCATCACACATACCTTATTTGTTTCGGATCCAGAATAAAGACATGTATGAGATATCATACAAGATATCTGAATACTTCTTTTTATCATACCAAAACCACCCGGTAGCGGTGGTCGACACTTTTTTCTAATACTACCACTTGATTGGGTAGCATAATCGAGAGGTCCTTGCAGTACGCCTTAAGGGCTGCCAAGCTGTCTCTATCATTTGGTTGGATATCCTCTGCTACTATGAGTGGACTTGTTGCCAGGGTGTCTAAGGGTGTCGTTCTTTCTCGTGATGTCTGGTGATGTAAGTACCGTTGTAGGTTCGAATTGTATAGATTGTCACGTAACTGACAGGGATAATCATTGTGAATGTTCCTATTATGGCGGGTAAGGTTATCATTGAAGATACAGTGGTGGCAGTCTGGTACTTGCGTTAGACTACGATGATGGTGTAAATAGACAGGTGGTGCTGTCGTCTCTGGTATTGCAGTGTTTGGTGTATTCATACGTGGCTGATGACGTATTCGTTTGTGTTTTTGTAGGCCATCATTCGTATTATACACCTTATCACATAACTGACAGAGATATACTTGGACTTTCCCCTCGTGAATGGTCCGAATGTGACGATTAAGGGTATACTTATCACAATAGGCTTTGTCGCACACTGAACACGTGAAAGTAGATCTGGTGGTCATATTGATAAACTGTTTTTTTTTTCTTACAACACCAAAAAGTTATGATGTATACAATGTTTCACTATTTTATCAGAGGCCAACGACACGAATAAGGCTCACACCAAGTTTCACTGCTGTAGCTAGCCAAGTCAGTACGTGAACAATATCTGGTTACTACACGAACACTGCTCACACCAACCTGTTTCACCGATGTAGCTAACCAAGTTAGTACGTGAACAATATCTGCTTACTACACTAAGCGACTTACAACAGCAGGTTTCACAAAAATAACTCTGTAGATACCCAAGTCAGCCCGTGAACTGGTACTGAGCTCACAAGAGACGCCTTCTATTTTATACACTGGTTCTGCACACGACATAGCTGACGTGGCAGTTAGACAAGCTATTCTCACGCCCGCCTGCTTCCCTACAAACCGATGACTCATACTTAATGACTTTTGCATATGGCGTTGATGACGTAGGGGCTGTCTCGGACATCCGCGTTCTTTATCACAAGGGGGTATGTGGTTTGTTTATGTATTTGTTTATAGGTGAGTGTATCTGTACTGGTTGTGGTACCAGTAGTAATGGTATGGGTGTGTCTTTGTGCTTGTAGGTCTGTATGTACATGTGTATCAAGTGTGTATGGGTATGTCTGTGTATAGTTGTGATGACAGTAGTAATAGTATGGATTGTCTGTACTTCTGTGTCTGTATGTACAAGTGTGTCTGTGTCTGTGTGTGTTTTTGTTTGTAGGTGTGTATTTGTGTAATTGATTATGGGTGTGTAGTTGTGATGACAGTAGTAATAGTATGGGTTGTCTGTGTCTGTATGTACAAGTGTGTCTTTGTGTGTTTTTGCTTGTAGGTGTGTATTTGTGTATGGGTGAGTGTGTCTGTGTGACAGTAGTAATGGTACGAGTGTGTCTGTGCTGTCTCTGCATGTGTGTATATCTGTTGATAGTGACAGTAGTAATGGTATGGGTGTGTCTGTGCTGTCTCTGCACATGTGTATATCTATTGATAGTGACAGTAGTAATGGTATGGGTGTGTCTTTGTGCTTGTAGGTCTGTATGTACATGTGTATCAAGTGTTTATGGGTATGTCTGTGTATAGTTGTGATGACAGTAGTAATAGTATGGATTGTCTGTACTTCTGTGTCTGTATGTACAAATGTGTCTGTGTCTTTGTGTGTTTTTGTTTGTAGGTGTGTATTTGTGTAATTGCTTATGGGTGAGTGTGTCTGTGTGTACTTGTGTATAGTTGTGATGACAGTAGTAATGGTACGAGTGTGTCTGTGTTGTCTCTGCACATGTGTATATCTGTTGATAGTGACAGTAGTAATGGTATGGGTTGTCTGTGTATGGTTGTCTTTGTGTTTGTCTTTGAGTGTTCTTGTGTATTTGTTTATGGGTGTGTACTTGAGTATAGTTGTGAGTACTTGGCTGTCTTTGTATGTGTCTTTGAGTGTTCTTGTGTATGGGTGAGTGTGTCTGTGTGTACTTGTGTATAGTTGTTGATAGTGACAGTAGTAATGGTATGGGTTGTCTTTGTATTTGTCTTTGAGTGTTCTTGTGTATGGGTGAGTGTGTCTGTATTTGTGTATAGTTGTGATGACAGTAGTAATGGTATGGGTGTGTATTTGTGCTTGTCTGTCTTTATGTGTCTGTATGTACAAATGTATCAAGTGTGTACATGTGTGTACTTGTGTTTGTATGACCCTCTTTGTATGATTTTTAATATTGGTAGTACTATTATAAATACTATCGATTCTTCCTCACTTTACCCACCACCATTGCACTATATGTACTTTCCCCTACAATTTAAGTGGTCACTTGACTACTTGACCACTGCTTGAGCACTGCTTGACCACGTCATCGATCACTTTAATCACTACCATAATCTTAGGCACATCGTCCTCTACAATTTAAGTGGTCACTCGACCACTTGACAACTACTTGACCACTACTTGACCACTAATTTACCACCCTTTAAGCATCACCATGTCGCTACAACTACTTTCCGCTAAAATTTATTCACTTGACCACTTGACCACTGCTTGACCACTGCTTGACCACTAATTTACCACTCTTTAATCATCACCATATCATTACAATCACTTTTCCCTAAAATTTCCCTAAAATTTTCCTCACTTACACACCGCTTGACCACTGCTTGACCACTACTTGACCACTAATTTACCACTAATTTAAACATTACCATGTCTTTACGACCAATTTTCCACTAAAATTTCCTTACTTGACCACTTGACCACTGCTTGACCACTGCTTGACCACTAATTTACCACTCTTTAATCATCACCATATCAATACAATCACTTTTCCCTAAAATTTCCTTACTTGACTACTTGACCCTTACTTGACCACTTGACCACTGGTTGACCAGTGTGTAACTGCGAACACCTCTTATTATATTTATGACCACCCCTATATCACTCCTACTTGATCACTAATACCCCTTACCACCATACCCATTATAGCTTTATACGCTTTCCTTTGTAATCGGTGAATATACCACCCTTTACCTTCACTACTATCACACTGTTCAGATGATAGTAACCACCTCTTACTTCGAGTCCACGACCCATCACGCCCTTGTTTATACATTACTCACCACGCATACTAATACATTCATATACGTAACCACCATATACCCAACCCATGAGTAGAAACCACGACCCATCACACCCTTGTTTATACATCACTACACCACGAACAGACACATTATGTCTACGCCACCACCATATATCCAACCCATGAGTAGAAACCACGACCCATCACACCCTTGTTTATCACTACCCATACTAATATATCCTACGTAACCAAAATAACTTTCCCCTTCACACCCTCTCTTTCCAGAACCAACCAACTACTTTTACCTTAATTACTTTTACAGACACCATCACCCGCCAAAAATTTCGTTCCCACACGCCGCCGAAAAAACCCGTTCCCACACAATTTTTTACCGAGTCGACATTTTCCCCAAAAATACCCCCATATTTCCTTCATAAACCCTATCAGCCGCCATTACCCTCCAAATTACCCTCCCAAAAGTGGGGTCTGGGCGCCACAATATACTACTGCCCATTTCTTAACCCTTTGAAAATAAAGATGTTCGTTCGTTCGTTCTCTCGCTCCCTTGTTTTTCTTTTACAAATTTCATGTATTATTCATTTCTGTTCGTCTGTTCTAGAAGAGCTATCTTTCTTCTTGGTTGGTTCCATTATTTCTTTACCTTTAGACTTTTTTATAACTAGTTATCAACAGATTGGGGAATCCAGCCCCATGCCCAACCCTCCTTCGTCACCTCTTACGACATTGTCGAAGGTTTCTTTACTTCTTTAATACTCCGATAACACCCCTTATTGTCGCATGCGTTAACAGGTTACAGTGTCCATATTCTTTGCTTCCTGTAAGGGTTCCTGAAACATAGGGCGAACATTAGCCATGTGATGGTCATAATATTTGACGAACACGGAGACCGTTTCTAAAAATGTAAAAACACACTATTAGCTCCTTCGTTTTCTATCGGATATTGCTGGGCTGTTGATTGAGAATCCTCGGGAAGAGAAGTGTTCACTCTTAAATGAAACATCTGAGCATACACCTAAGCCTTGTCGCCTAAGCTCTTGAATAGGTTTGCATCTGTTGGATTAATGTTGATATAGAGACATTTCCTCAACACTGTCTTCCGCTTTCCAAATTCTGAAAGAAGAAAGATCTACAAGAACGATATCTGAGCTTCAAATCTGCAGAGAGGCAACATAGGATACGTTAAGATTTAACATATCACAGACAGGGAGGAGAGGCAGTATAGAACAGACAAGCTTCAACATATAACAAACATGGAGGCAATATAGGACAGGTTAAGATTCCACATAACACATACAGAGAGGAGAGGCAGTAAAGAACAGGTTAATAATCCACATAACACATACAGAGAGGAGAGGCAGTATAGAACAGACAAGATTCAACATGTCACAAACATAGAGGCAATATAGGACAGGTTAAGATTACACATAACACACACAGAGAGGCAATATAGGACAGGTTAAGATTCACATAACACATACAGAGAAGCAATATAGGACAGGATTAAGATTCCACATAACACATACAGAGAGGCAATATAGGACAGGTTAAGATTCCACATAACACATACAGAGAGGAGAGGCAGTATAGAACAGGTTATAATCCACATAACATCTACAGAGAGGCACTATTGGACAGGTTAAGATTCTACATATCACATACAGAGAGGCAATATGGGATTGGTTAAGATTCCACATAACACATGCACAGAAAAGAGGCAGTACAGAACCGGTTAAGATTCAACATAACACATACAGAGAGGCAATATAGGACAGTTTAATATTCAACATATCACATACAGAGAGGCAATATAGTACAGGTTAAGATTCAACATAACATATACAGAAAGGCAATATAGGACAGGTTAAGATTGCACATAACACGTACAGAAAGGCAATATAGGACAGGTTAAGATTGCATATAACACATACAGAAAGGCAATATAGGACAGGTTAAGATTGCACATAACACATACAGTGAGGCAATATAGGGCAAGTTAAGATTCCACATAACACATACAGAGAGGCAATAGAGGGCAAGTTAAGATTCCACATAACACATACAGAGAGGCAATAGAGGGCAAGTTAAGATTCAACGTAACTTATATAGACTGGTTGGGATAAGGCCCGGATTGGTGATGTTTCCTACACAGGTTTGACGTGCTGGACTGTTAATGAACAGCAGGACAACATCAAGAGAGATAACAGGCCTATTCAAGCAGATGTTCCTTTTATCAACGGTAGCCTGAAGCTGCGGTGGCCTAGATGCCAGGTAATTCTGGGTTCGAATTTCTTTTATTATCTTTAGCTGCACGGTCGACATTGACCTAATTCCTGCCAGGCCGCATGCGCAGTGCTGAATAGAGACCTGCTTCATCATCCTCATCATCATCATCATCATCATCATCATCATCATCATCATCATTATTATCATCATCATCATCATCATCATGTGATGTGCCTATAATCGTGGGCGGTCACTCGATCACCAGGGTCGTGGATCAGCTCAGTGTTCTATCCCGACCATACCACGTGGCCAAGCCATCCAGGTATTTACTTCTCTGTCTTCCTCTTGTTACTTTCTCCTCAATCTTACCAGTTGTCACCAAGTTCTCTAATTTATTTCTTCTAAAAATTATGGCCTGCTTTCATCTTAATACACCTCTCCACATGTGGAAGGTTTCTGGAGAAGACACTTTGGTTGTCTTTTTGAAGGAAAATCATCAAGTTGTTATTGTCCAAATACATTTTAAATGCGAGCTTCCAGCATTTTGATAGCTTGCACACAATATTGTAAACGTGTAGGTTATTTGAGCATCTCTCTATTTCATATATTTTATGAACGAGTACTAGATGACACAAGTGTCGAAAGGTCCACTTCACATATCGTGTGGTGTGTGTTCGATGCTAAATGATGCTCAGGGTTTTAAACAATATCCTATCGTGCTCTACGCGGAGACTTTTTTCACAACCAGGGCAATCACAAGTCTAGACGCAACCGCAATGGTACAAATGTCACAAATGCAAATAAAGAAATAACTAAAACAGAAACTTTGACAGAATTAGAATTGTAATCCCTAGTTAGTGATTGAGAAGAGTACCGTATCTTCAGCACGGAACATACATTTTTATAGGCAGAGACTGGGAGAGGTGTCTGCAGGCAAGGTAGCATACGTTAGTAGTATTATATGATGCCTACTAGCCCCAAGGAGAAGGAGCTAAAGGAGCGCTCCTTCAGGAGCTGAAGGAGCCTGAAGGAGCGGGTCGTGAAGGAGCGCGAAGGTGTCTGAAGGAGCGGGTTATGTCTGCTCCTTCTGTGGTGTGATATTGACTCCTTCTAACACCTGCCTAGTTGTGTCTTTGGCTTGTTAAGCTCGGTATTTTTTGGCGGGTAAATTTTTTTAAAAAGAAAAAAAGTCTGATCTAATGGGTGATGGGTCTCATCATGTGTGTATGTGGCCAGGGTGGAAGGAGCCGGCGTAAATAGTAAGCGCAAAGAAGGTGGTGGTGTCCCCCATGTAGTTGTCACTTGACCGGTCAGCACCCGAGTGACAACGAGTCCGATCATCGGTGTAACGAGTAGTGGGGTATCTACTGGTGCTAACAACGGACAACCGACTGTGTCTTTAAAATGTCAAAACTTAAAAAACACACAGAGATGTACATGCACACTGTGGGACAAAAAATCAATACTGATTCTCGTAACAACTAATCCAGTGGCTTATCGTCGTCGTAATGAACTAGGTGGGATATTAATAATGCTTATATATAAACCGGGCGGGGTGGTCGGGGCTAGCGCGGGCGACGAACGCGGGGGCGACCACGACCGGGTGGTCGCGTGGGCGCGGGTTCGAACCCTCGAGCCGCTCCGGGTGTCATATGAAAATTGTAATAAATAAAAATGTAAATAATTCGGATGTATGAGCTATAGTGGTTCGTAGTGGTTTATACATTATCATCATATAAATTACACCGCTTCAAATGAAAACCTTAGCAAAGAAAAGATGGCCGAAGTAAAGGTTGTGGTGGGCGTGGCTTAGTGTTATACATTGTTACGGAGTGGGTGAGTGAAAGCGTAGCTAGGTAAGTGCTTCCAAATACTTTCTCCATACGGTATCAGATCGTTAATGAAACAAGTAAAGATGGCAGTCGGTGTCCTCCGTAGGTGCCGGGTTCGAGTCCCAGTTGGGGAGGTCGAGCAGGGTAGAAGAAATATTGATAATGTTTTTGTTACTTAGTTGTGATGGCGATAGCTGGTGGTAGTAACAGGCTATGTGTAGCAAAGGAGAGGTGGTGTGTTGGTTGAAGTTTAGGTGGTACCCCAGACAAGATGACAGGTTCGAATCTCGGTGCTGTGCCACTGGTAAGGGTAATAGGCGTCAGCGTATGGGGTGTCTAGCTGGTCATACGGGTTATGATTAGGGACAGTCTGTCTCTCCGTGTCGCTGTGTCCACAAGTCCAAGGGAAAAACAGGCATCCGACTTCACAGCTTAACTTAACATAACAAATTGGAGAACATAAGATACCCATACACGTCGCCAGCTGTTACAAAACCAATAATAGCCAGCTGTATATATGACTAATCCTGGGGGGCTTATCACCGTGGATAGAAAGGGGTTGGGAAAGCAATAATACTCGTCATATCTTCGGGGAGGGGTTATAACATATGTCGTCTAAGCCCAAGGTATATCTCCTGTAATATAAGGTGGTCGGAAAACCAATATCACTAGCCTCGATTCGTCTCATAATCGCGACCAGTGGCTTAAAGACTTAACCGTTATTGCAGACGCAGCTGTGTGCAGACTAATCTACCAGGTCACGTGGTCTAGGCCATATCGACAAAAACGGGGTATAAATGTTAAGGAATAGACGCTGTACAAAGCACTCTCTGCCAGCTCTCTGATCCTGATACCTCAAGGGAAACTGACAGAACAACCTTTGCAGTCGGTGAGTATGATGTCTCGTTGGTAAACACTGCGCATGTGTGTGCACGTGTATGTCTGTATGTATATAGGTATGTGTGTGTGTGTGTGTGTGTGTGTGTGTGTAAGTGTGTGTTTATGTATATGTGTGCGTGTGTACATGTGAATACGCGTAACGATGGTAGATATAACCAAAGGGTAATAGAGCGTGGGCTACTCTAGTGATATGAAGATAACAAAAGAACCTCTCTCTTTCATATGGACACGACCGTTGTGATCATCCTGTACTAAGGTGATGTTTTGCTGTTATACTCAAGTTGGTTCTATTTACCCTCTACCGGTTAACTTCACTCAGCCATATCATGTGGAGTTTCATATTCAATGTTAACAAACATGAGCCGGCAGTGTGAGTTCTTCACCTTCAAATATAATTTTTAGACCAACCAATGTGTCAAACTATACTGACTTTGTCTTTTTTTTTTCACGTTAGATCAAATATGTCTTCACTTCATATTGCCACAAATATTAACTTTATATACGTCACTGTGCTCATGGAGACTCAGTATGGTATCATTCATAGATAATAAAATACCTTCACAATTAAAAAAGTATTGCTGGTCACTAAAAGTTTTCTTGTTCTTGTTGTTTTTCCAGGTGTACGTTGTCAACGTGTTGAAAGAACCCATATTCTTGAATTCAATCTACTATAAAAATTCAAAAGGAGGGCTGACAATATAAAGACCTTGTACCGAATTACTAATATCAACCTACAAACCTCAACTTTTACGATATTGTCAACCAGAATTATGTCGACTCAGCAAAAAGAAATGCACTTATGTGTCACATGTGGGAAAAGTTTCACAGAAAAACGCAGTCTGCTTCGGCACATTCGCACAGTTCACAGCACTGAAACTCACGCATGCCACCTATGTGGCAAGCTATTCAACAGAAAAGACAACCTAAAACGACACAGACGAACATACCATCAGACACACACTTCAGCAACAACTATGGACACTAAACCTTCAAACCCTGAACCCAGTCTACCATCACTTTCATCACGTAAAAGGAGGACACCCTCGAACGCATATACCAATAAAAAACGTAGACACACTACTGATCAAATGGTAGCAAAGGAAGCGGACACCCAACAAACATATAGGGACAACTGGACAGCCCTTAGGACTTACTGCAAGGCGCTGTCGATCATGTTACCCAAGCATATAGTGGTATTATAAGAAAGCGCCGACCAACACCACCTAGTGAGCATAGTAAATGTATAAACCTAACAATTTTACCTCCTCGGTCTTATAAGAAGTAGTATTCTGATATATTTGTATGATAGCTCTGAGTCACCCCAACTAATGTGCATGTCTTCATTCTGGCATGGGTCTGTTTAGCGTGCCTCCTATGCAAACGATGACAGAAGAGGGTTAGTGTGTGGAGATACACCGGCTCACGGCTCTAGGAGCACCTGTGAGGATCTAGCGTCATGTCGTCTGCAGGCTGTACTACAATAACACTTCAACAAAGATGAAATAATCACGCTAAGCCACAGTAGTATCGCGGAGTGCCCCTTCAACTATAATCGCCAACACGAAAACTCGGAACCATCTCCAACCAACAGAGAGTGTTAACCACCACAGACAACCTTATCTTTCAGTAAATCCACACTTGTCGATGGGTAGTAAGCAGCTACCTATAAAGAAAGAGAGGCAATATAATTACAGATAGGTCGTCAATAACTGAATAAGTCTCAATATGAAGAAGCTTAGGGTGGATGTGAGGAGTCTTTTTATATAAATATACATAGGTGTTGTTATTTCTTCGCAGGTTGTATCCCATAGGGGTGGCTACAGAGTGGTATATCCATCGAAGGAACATCACTGACACAAACACCCCAGGCCACCACTGATGTCACTAGTGGTAAATCGCTGTGTCCTAGTGCGAAAAGAGTGAATATCATTGCACAAGCTACCACAGTATTTGCCCAAACACAATTGTCTGTCGCCCTAAAAACCATTTGTATGATCCTAGTGTGACGTCAACAATCTGCTCAAGACCTTGTTATTATTCGTGAAGAACAGACTAAGCAATCTTTATAAGTTCGGTAACACTGGTGTCAATTCCACAAGAAAAAACATGTCTACGCAACCAACAGAACTTCATCTGGCTGCCATAAGACCGGTTGTCACTAAACATTATACATTGAACAAAGAAAGAGTGATCAGAAACAAGATCAACAGAGATGCACACCCGACTGGTTTACTCGTTAAACGGACTAACTCAGGTCAATGTGTTACTATAACATTCGACAGTACAAGTCACTATGAATCGTTTCGAACCCGTATGTTTAGCTATTACCAGAGGCAACGCATTGAAACCAGACAAGACCTGAACGGGGTACCTGTGGAAGACCTGTTTTCAACACCACTGGTTAAGATCCATATGTATCACACGAAGATGAAACTTTTCGCTCAGGGAAAGATTGACAATATTAATTCTTGGTTAGATATAGACTTTATCGAGCTTGAAAACCTCGATACAGACGAATAGACACACAAAGCAACCTTCCTGGGTCAAAAGGGAGAAGAAACCCACAATAAGGCACACATTCCAAGTTAGTATATTTGAGACTATAAGCCTGTATGTTACTAATGTACATATTATTGTCGCCTCTAAGCATGGTGTACCTTAGCCTGGATCAATAAAGAGTGAAACATCCCTCTTCTTGTCGCCGGGTTACACAGAAAAGTGGATCTTATCATGAGTTAATAAAAAGAATGACACAATACTCTTCTTGCTACCTGATTATATGTGTACCATACCACGTGTTAATAAACAACTATGTATTATATCCAGATCTTTTGTTGTCTTTTTGTGTTGTTATGCTGTACATATTGTAGTCAGTCATGTTTTCTTTATTCAAACGGGGCTAAGTCTCTCACCCACCGTGTTAAAAATATCGTCAATGAACAAGAGACGGTTGTTATATCTACCAACAGGCGAGAACAGATATCCTACTACATCCCAGCCACAAACATACACACATGCATACGTATACACACACACACGCAAGAACGACCATACCAGCATCATCAATGAGTGAGAGACTTGTTCTCACTGCGCCAGTCACCGCTACACAAATTAAACAATACGAAAAAAAAGAACAATTCAGAGCGACCAATACACACGCTCTATGTCTATCTAGCTCTCTATCTCTCTCTATCTGTATCACGGCCACAGAATAACACCCAGTATTGTAGTATGTGTAGTGGTAATCAACTCAATGTAAATGATAGGATTCGAACGAAGGGCCATGTAAAGAAATATGTCAACCCAATTTATAAATAACTCATCCTAACTTATAAAAAGTAGGAAGAATTTGTTGGCCAAAGAGAAAAATATTGACCAAGTTACGAAATATATCGACCAAACTTACAAAAAATAGGGAAATAGGTCGACTAAAGTAGGAACATTTGTTAGCCAAAGATGAAAAATATTGGTCAAGTAAGGAAATATCGCATCCAACTTTTAAAATGTAGGAAACTTTATTAACCAAATGAGAAAAATATTGTCCAAGTAAAGACGTGTTTCAACTAATCTTATAAATATGTCGTCCAAACTTATAAACATTAGGAAAATGTGTTAACCAAATGGGAAAAATATTGACCAAGTGAAGAAAATTCTCAACCATACTTATAAAACTTAGGAAAATGTGTTAACCTAATGAGAAAAATATCGCCCAAGTGAAGAAAAAAGTTACACAAAACTTATAAAACTTAGGAAAATGTGTTAACCTAATGAGAAAAATATCGCCCAATTGAAGAAAAAAGTTACACAAAACTTATAAAACTTAGGAAAATGTGTTAACCTAATGAGAAAAATATTGACCAAGTAAAGAAAAACGTACACCAAACTTCTGAAAAGTAGGAACATTTGTTAACCAAAAGGGAAAAATATATGGGCTAAACTATGAAATATGTTGACCGAAGTAAGAAAATGTGTTAACCAAATGGGGAAACATGTTGGTCAAAATATGAAACAGCTCGACCAAACTTATAAATATCTCGTGTAAACTTATAAAAAAGTAGGAACAAATATTGCTTCTGTAGTTATGTCAAACGTGTCTTGAACTTTTATCTGAACAGACATTTCACAAGACATAATCATCAACGTCAACACTTTCCCTCTTTTACATTACTGAAAGCTTCAGCTTATCAGTCCAGAGTATCCACTAAGAAGCACTTATGCATACTAATCACCCAGCTCTTCATACTCTTGGTTTTTTTTTTTTTTTCTTTTCTAACACAAAATGTCTCTGTCTTTCATAGATAGCTTCACAACTTTTCTATGTAGCACCACTAACAACTCCAAACCTTCGTTGCACATGAGCTCTAATGAAACATTCATAACAACATTTATGGCAATGCAATCTGTGGCTCCATCTGGGATAGTTTCAATATCATCTGAGTATTCGTCAGCAAAGATCCACTTCCCATGGCTGACATCTTCAACTTTCTATACCACAATGTCTGCTACACTAACCTTCCATTGGTCCATCTTTCAATAATACAAAGAGTGTTCTCGAAGTCTAGCTAACATAACATTGCTTACTTTGTCCACCTCTATCACAATTTGTCATTTCACAGCTGCAATAGCGGCAAGTCTGCAACCAACCAACAGTGTCTGTTATGAAGTCGACCTTTCTTAAGCCACGTCTACCTTACTGAGCCCTTGAATACCCTCTACCACAGCGTCTAACCGACTTTCAACGTTTCATACCAAATAACATTAACATTCTCTTTGATTACAGAACAGCTGATTTTCTGCTGACTAGGCAGATTTTCCAACCTCGTGGAGATAAATCATAGGCCCCATAACCTACTAGGCGCTATTCTAGACAACGAATATGGTCATCGACCAGCACCCCTAGGCAGAACTTGAAAAAAAACAACAGAGCTTGGGTTATTGAGATGAATGAGTTGCATTCCTTGGACTACCAGAACGACATCAAACACAACAAACTCTTTCTTACTAACCCTAACCCTAAGTATACATTTGAATTTTTATAGTAGATTGAATTCAAGAATATGGGTTCTTTCAACACGTTGACAACGTACACCTGGAAAAACAACAAGAACAAGAAAACTTTTAGTGACCAGCAATACTTTTTTAATTGTGAAGGTATTTTATTATCTATGAATGATACCATACTGAGTCTCCATGAGCACAGTGACGTATATAAAGTTAATATTTGTGGCAATATGAAGTGAAGACATATTTGATCTAACGTGAAAAAAAAAAAAGACAAAGTCAGTATAGTTTGACACATTGGTTGGTCTAAAAATTATATTTGAAGGTGAAGAACTCACACTGCCGGCTCATGTTTGTTAACATTGAATATGAAACTCCACATGATATGGCTGAGTGAAGTTAACCGGTAGAGGGTAAATATATTTGAGACTATAAGCCTGTATGTTACTAATGTACATATTATTGTCGCCTCTAAGCATGGTGTACCTTAGCCTGGATCAATAAAGAGTGAAACATCCCTCTTCTTGTCGCCGGGTTACACAGAAAAGTGGATCTTATCATGAGTTAATAAAAAGAATGACACAATACTCTTCTTGCTACCTGATTATATGTGTACCATACCACGTGTTAATAAACAACTATGTATTATATCCAGATCTTTTGTTGTCTTTTTGTGTTGTTATGCTGTACATATTGTAGTCAGTCATGTTTTCTTTATTCAAACGGGGCTAAGTCTCTCACCCACCGTGTTAAAAATATCGTCAATGAACAAGAGACGGTTGTTATATCTACCAACAGGCGAGAACAGATATCCTACTACATCCCAGCCACAAACATACACACATGCATACGTATACACACACACACGCAAGAACGACCATACCAGCATCATCAATGAGTGAGAGACTTGTTCTCACTGCGCCAGTCACCGCTACACAAATTAAACAATACGAAAAAAAAGAACAATTCAGAGCGACCAATACACACGCTCTATGTCTATCTAGCTCTCTATCTCTCTCTCTATCTGTATCACGGCCACAGAATAACACCCAGTATTGTAGTATGTGTAGTGGTAATCAACTCAATGTAAATGATAGGATTCGAACGAAGGGCCATGTAAAGAAATATGTCAACCCAATTTATAAATAACTCATCCTAACTTATAAAAAGTAGGAAGAATTTGTTGGCCAAAGAGAAAAATATTGACCAAGTTACGAAATATATCGACCAAACTTACAAAAAATAGGGAAATAGGTCGACTAAAGTAGGAACATTTGTTAGCCAAAGATGAAAAATATTGGTCAAGTAAGGAAATATCGCATCCAACTTTTAAAATGTAGGAAACTTTATTAACCAAATGAGAAAAATATTGTCCAAGTAAAGACGTGTTTCAACTAATCTTATAAATATGTCGTCCAAACTTATAAACATTAGGAAAATGTGTTAACCAAATGGGAAAAATATTGACCAAGTGAAGAAATATCTCAACCATACTTATAAAACTTAGGAAAATGTGTTAACCTAATGAGAAAAATATCGCCCAAGTGAAGAAAAAAGTTACACAAAACTTATAAAACTTAGGAAAATGTGTTAACCTAATGAGAAAAATATCGCCCAATTGAAGAAAAAAGTTACACAAAACTTATAAAACTTAGGAAAATGTGTTAACCTAATGAGAAAAATACCAAGTAAAGAAAAACGTACACCAAACTTCTGAAAAGTAGGAACATTTGTTAACCAAAAGGGAAAAATATATGGGCTAAACTATGAAATATGTTGACCGAAGTAAGAAAATGTGTTAACCAAATGGGGAAACATGTTGGTCAAAACATGAAACAGCTCGACCAAACTTATAAATATCTCGTGTAAACTTATAAAAAAGTAGGAACAAATATTGCTTCTGTAGTTATGTCAAACGTGTCTTGAACTTTTATCTGAACAGACATTTCACAAGACATAATCATCAACGTCAACACTTTCCCTCTTTTACATTACTGAAAGCTTCAACATATCACTTACGCATACTATTCACACAACTCTTCACACTCTTTGTTTTGTTTTTTTTTTCTTTTCTAACACAAAGTGTCTCTGTCTTTCATAGATAGCTTCACAACTTTTCTATGTAGCACCACTAACAACTCCAAACCTTCGTTGCACATGAGCTCTAATGAAACAGTCATAACAACATTTATGGCAATGCAATCTGTGGCTCCACCTGGGATAGTTTCAATATCATCTGAGTATTCGTCAGCAAAGATCCCCTTCCCATGGCTGACATCTTCAACTTTCTATACCACAATGTCTGCTACACTAACCTTCCATTGGTCCATCTTTCAACAATACAAAGAGTGTTCTCGAAGTCTAGCTAACATAACATTGCTTACTTTGTCCACCTCTATCACAATTTGTCATTTCACAGCTGCAATAGCGGCAAGTCTGCAACCAACCAACAGTGTCTGTTATGAAGTCGACCTTTCTTAAGCCACGTCTACTTTACTGAGCCCTTGAATACCCTCTACCACATCGTCTAACCGACTTTCAACGTTTCATACCAAATAACATTAACATTCTCTTTGATTACAGAACAGCTGATTTTCTGCTGACTAGGCAGATTTTCCAACCTCGTGGAGATAAATCATATGCCCCCTAACCTACTAGGCGCTATTCTAGACAACGAATATGGGCATCGATCAGCACCCCTAGGCAGAACTTGAAAAAAAAAAACAGAGCTTGGGTTATTGAGACGAATGAGTTGCATTCCTTGACTACCAGAGTGACATCAAACACAACAAACTCTTTCTTACTAACCCTAACCCTAAGTATACATCATCTAATCCTAACCCTAACCCTAACTATACATCAACTAACCATAACCCTAACCCTAACTATACAACAAACACTTTCTTAAGAGACAGATACAAACCAGTGTTAGAAATGAAAAAGTTAAATTTATGTGATTAAATTTTAATTAAAATTTAAAACTAATAAATCACACGTTTATTGCGCAAGATGTAAGCTTGATATATGTCCTATACCTAACCTATACCTATACTTACCCTATATCTGTATATTAAGTGAAGCGGGCAATAAAATTGCGATTTATTAGTTTTAAATTTTAATTAAAATTTAACTTTTTCATTTCTAACACTGGTTTGTATCTGTCTCTTAAGAAAGTGTTTGTTGTATAGTTAGGGTTAGGGTTATGGTTAGTTGATGTATAGTTAGGGTTAGGGTTAGGATTAGATGATGTATACTTAGGGTTAGGGTTAGTAAGAAAGAGTTTGTTGTGTTTGATGTCACTCTGGTAGTCAAGGAATGCAACTCATTCGTCTCAATAACCCAAGCTCTGTTTTTTTTTTTTCAAGTTCTGCCTAGGGGTGCTGATCGATGCCCATATTCGTTGTCTAGAATAGCGCCTAGTAGGTTAGGGGGCATATGATTTATCTCCACGAGGTTGGAAAATCTGCCTAGTCAGCAGAAAATCAGCTGTTCTGTAATCAAAGAGAATGTTAATGTTATTTGGTATGAAACGTTGAAAGTCGGTTAGACGATGTGGTAGAGGGTATTCAAGGGCTCAGTAAAGTAGACGTGGCTTAAGAAAGGTCGACTTCATAACAGACACTGTTGGTTGGTTGCAGACTTGCCGCTATTGCAGCTGTGAAATGACAAATTGTGATAGAGGTGGACAAAGTAAGCAATGTTATGTTAGCTAGACTTCGAGAACACTCTTTGTATTGTTGAAAGATGGACCAATGGAAGGTTAGTGTAGCAGACATTGTGGTATAGAAAGTTGAAGATGTCAGCCATGGGAAGGGGATCTTTGCTGACGAATACTCAGATGATATTGAAACTATCCCAGGTGGAGCCACAGATTGCATTGCCATAAATGTTGTTATGACTGTTTCATTAGAGCTCATGTGCAACGAAGGTTTGGAGTTGTTAGTGGTGCTACATAGAAAAGTTGTGAAGCTATCTATGAAAGACAGAGACACTTTGTGTTAGAAAAGAAAAAAAAAACAAAACAAAGAGTGTGAAGAGTTGTGTGAATAGTATGCGTAAGTGATATGTTGAAGCTTTCAGTAATGTAAAAGAGGGAAAGTGTTGACGTTGATGATTATGTCTTGTGAAATGTCTGTTCAGATAAAAGTTCAAGACACGTTTGACATAACTACAGAAGCAATATTTGTTCCTACTTTTTTATAAGTTTACACGAGATATTTATAAGTTTGGTCGAGCTGTTTCATGTTTTGACCAACATGTTTCCCCATTTGGTTAACACATTTTCTTACTTCGGTCAACATATTTCATAGTTTAGCCCATATATTTTTCCCTTTTGGTTAACAAATGTTCCTACTTTTCAGAAGTTTGGTGTACGTTTTTCTTTACTTGGTATTTTTCTCATTAGGTTAACACATTTTCCTAAGTTTTATAAGTTTTGTGTAACTTTTTTCTTCAATTGGGCGATATTTTTCTCATTAGGTTAACACATTTTCCTAAGTTTTATAAGTTTTGTGTAACTTTTTTCTTCACTTGGGCGATATTTTTCTCATTAGGTTAACACATTTTCCTAAGTTTTATAAGTATGGTTGAGATATTTCTTCACTTGGTCAATATTTTTCCCATTTGGTTAACACATTTTCCTAATGTTTATAAGTTTGGACGACATATTTATAAGATTAGTTGAAACACGTCTTTACTTGGACAATATTTTTCTCATTTGGTTAATAAAGTTTCCTACATTTTAAAAGTTGGATGCGATATTTCCTTACTTGACCAATATTTTTCATCTTTGGCTAACAAATGTTCCTACTTTAGTCGACCTATTTCCCTATTTTTTGTAAGTTTGGTCGATATATTTCGTAACTTGGTCAATATTTTTCTCTTTGGCCAACAAATTCTTCCTACTTTTTATAAGTTAGGATGAGTTATTTATAAATTGGGTTGACATATTTCTTTACATGGCCCTTCGTTCGAATCCTATCATTTACATTGAGTTGATTACCACTACACATACTACAATACTGGGTGTTATTCTGTGGCCGTGATACAGATAGAGAGAGATAGAGAGCTAGATAGACATAGAGCGTGTGTATTGGTCGCTCTGAATTGTTCTTTTTTTTCGTATTGTTTAATTTGTGTAGCGGTGACTGGCGCAGTGAGAACAAGTCTCTCACTCATTGATGATGCTGGTATGGTCGTTCTTGCGTGTGTGTGTGTATACGTATGCATGTGTGTATATTTGTGGCTGGGATGTAGTAGGATATCTTTTCTCGCCTGTTGGTAGATATAACAACCGTCTCTTGTTCATTGACGATATTTTTAACACGGTGGGTGAGAGACTTAGCCCCGTTTGAATAAAGAAAACATGACTGACTACAATATGTACAGCATAACAACACAAAAAGACAACAAAAGATCTGGATATAATACATAGTTGTTTATTAACACGTGGTATGGTACACATATAATCAGGTAGCAAGAAGAGTATTGTGTCATTCTTTTTATTAACTCATGATAAGATCCACTTTTCTGTGTAACCCGGCGACAAGAAGAGGGATGTTTCACTCTTTATTGATCCAGGCTAAGGTACACCATGCTTAGAGGCGACAATAATATGTACATTAGTAACATACAGGCTTATAGTCTCAAATATACTAACTTGGAATGTGTGCCTTATTGTGGGTTTCTTCTCCCTTTTGACCCAGGAAGGTTGCTTTGTGTGTCTATTCGTCTGTATCGAGGTTTTCAAGCTCGATAAAGTCTATATCTAACCAAGAATTAATATTGTCAATCTTTCCCTGAGCGAAAAGTTTCATCTTCGTGTGATACATATGGATCTTAACCAGTGGTGTTGAAAACAGGTCTTCCACAGGTACCCCGTTCAGGTCTTGTCTGGTTTCAATGCGTTGCCTCTGGTAATAGCTAAACATACGGGTTCGAAACGATTCATAGTGACTTGTACTGTCGAATGTTATAGTAACACATTGACCTGAGTTAGTCCGTTTAACGAGTAAACCAGTCGGGTGTGCATCTCTGTTGATCTTGTTTCTGATCACTCTTTCTTTGTTCAATGTATAATGTTTAGTGACAACCGGTCTTATGGCAGCCAGATGAAGTTCTGTTGGTTGCGTAGACATGTTTTTTCTTGTGGAATTGACACCAGTGTTACCGAACTTATAAAGATTGCTTAGTCTGTTCTTCACGAATAATAACAAGGTCTTGAGCAGATTGTTGACGTCACACTAGGATCATACAAATGGTTTTTAGGGCGACAGACAATTGTGTTTGGGCAAATACTGTGGTAGCTTGTGCAATGATATTCACTCTTTTCGCACTAGGACACAGCGATTTACCACTAGTGACATCAGTGGTGGCCTGGGGTGTTTGTGTCAGTGATGTTCCTTCGATGGATATACCACTCTGTAGCCACCCCTATGGGATACAACCTGCGAAGAAATAACAACACCTATGTATATTTATATAAAAAGACTCCTCACATCCACCCTAAGCTTCTTCATATTGAGACTTATTCAGTTATTGACGACCTATCTGTAATTATATTGCCTCTCTTTCTTTATAGGTAGCTGCTTACTACCCATCGACAAGTGTGGATTTACTGAAAGATAAGGTTGTCTGTGGTGGTTAACACTCTCTGTTGGTTGGAGATGGTTCCGAGTTTTCGTGTTGGCGATTATAGTTGAAGGGGCACTCCGCGATACTACTGTGGCTTAGCGTGATTATTTCATCTTTGTTGAAGTGTTATTGTAGTACAGCCTGCAGACGACATGACGCTAGATCCTCACAGGTGCTCCTAGAGCCGTGAGCCGGTGTATCTCCACACACTAACCCTCTTCTGTCATCGTTTGCATAGGAGGCACGCTAAACAGACCCATGCCAGAATGAAGACATGCACATTAGTTGGGGTGACTCAGAGCTATCATACAAATATATCAGAATACTACTTCTTATAAGACCGAGGAGGTAAAATTGTTAGGTTTATACATTTACTATGCTCACTAGGTGGTGTTGGTCGGCGCTTTCTTATAATACCACTATATGCTTGGGTAACATGATCGACAGCGCCTTGCAGTAAGTCCTAAGGGCTGTCCAGTTGTCCCTATATGTTTGTTGGGTGTCCGCTTCCTTTGCTACCATTTGATCAGTAGTGTGTCTACGTTTTTTATTGGTATATGCGTTCGAGGGTGTCCTCCTTTTACGTGATGAAAGTGATGGTAGACTGGGTTCAGGGTTTGAAGGTTTAGTGTCCATAGTTGTTGCTGAAGTGTGTGTCTGATGGTATGTTCGTCTGTGTCGTTTTAGGTTGTCTTTTCTGTTGAATAGCTTGCCACATAGGTGGCATGCGTGAGTTTCAGGTGCTGTGAACTGTGCGAATGTGCCGAAGCAGACTGCGTTTTTCTGTGAAACTTTTCCCACATGTGACACATAAGTGCATTTCTTTTTGCTGAGTCGACATAATTCTGGTTGACAATATCGTAAAAGTTGAGGTTTGTAGGTTGATATTAGTAATTCGGTACAAGGTCTTTATATTGTCAGCCCTCCTTTTGAATTTTTATAGTAGATTGAATTCAAGAATATGGGTTCTTTCAACACGTTGACAACGTACACCTGGAAAAACAACAAGAACAAGAAAACTTTTAGTGACCAGCAATACTTTTTTAATTGTGAAGGTATTTTATTATCTATGAATGATACCATACTGAGTCTCCATGAGCACAGTGACGTATATAAAGTTAATATTTGTGGCAATATGAAGTGAAGACATATTTGATCTAACGTGAAAAAAAAGACAAAGTCAGTATAGTTTGACACATTGGTTGGTCTAAAAATTATATTTGAAGGTGAAGAACTCACACTGCCGGCTCATGTTTGTTAACATTGAATATGAAACTCCACATGATATGGCTGAGTGAAGTTAACCGGTAGAGGGTAAATAGAACCAACTTGAGTATAACAGCAAAACATCACCTTAGTACAGGATGATCACAACGGTCGTGTCCATATGAAAGAGAGAGGTTCTTTTGTTATCTTCATATCACTAGAGTAGCCCACGCTCTATTACCCTTTGGTTATATCTACCATCGTTACGCGTATTCACATGTACACACGCACACATATACATAAACACACACTTACACACACACACACACACACACACACACACACACATACCTATATACATACAGACATACACGTGCACACACATGCGCAGTGTTTACCAACGAGACATCATACTCACCGACTGCAAAGGTTGTTCTGTCAGTTTCCCTTGAGGTATCAGGATCAGAGAGCTGGCAGAGAGTGCTTTGTACAGCGTCTATTCCTTAACATTTATACCCCGTTTTTGTCGATATGGCCTAGACCACGTGACCTGGTAGATTAGTCTGCACACAGCTGCGTCTGCAATAACGGTTAGTCTTTAAGCCACTGGTCGCGATTATGAGACGAATCGAGGCTAGTGATATTGGTTTTCCGACCACCTTATATTACAGGAGATATACCTTGGGCTTAGACGACATATGTTATAATCCCCTCCCGAAGATATGACGAGTATTATTGCTTTCCCAACCCCTTTCTATCGACGGCGATAATCCCCCCAGGATTATTCATATATACAGCTGGCTATTATTGGTTTTGTAACAGCTGGCGACGTGTATGGGTATCTTATGTTCTCCAATTTGTTATGTTAAGTTAAGCTGTGAAGTCGGATGCCTCTGTGTTTTTCCCTTGGACTTGTGGACACAGCGACACGGAGAGACAGACTGTCCCTAATCATAACCCGTATGACCAGCTAGACACCCCACACGCTGACGCCTATTACCCTTACCATGTGGCACAGCACCGAGATTCGAACCTGTCATCTCGTCTGGGGTACCACCTAAACTTCAACCAACACACCACCTCTCCTTTGCTACACATAGCCTGTTACTACCACCAGCTATCGCCATCACAACTAAGTAACAAGTACATAAGTCAATATTTCTTCTACCCTGCTCGACCTCCCCAACTGGGACTCGAACCCGGCACCTACGGAGGACATCGACGGCCATCTTGACATGTTTCTTAGGTTTCTCTTTACCGATCTGATACCAGTATGGAGAAAGTATTTGGAAGCACTTACCTAGCTACACTTTCACTCACCCACTCCATAACAATGTATAACACTAAGCCACGCCCACCACAACCTTTACTTCGGCCATCTTTTCTTTGCTAAGGTTTTCATTTGAAGCGGTGTAATTTATATGATGATAATGTATAAGCCACTACGAACCACTATAGCTCATACATCCGAATTATTTACATTTTTACTTATTACAACTTTCATATGACACCCGGAGCGGCTCGAGGGTTCGAACCCGCGCCCACGCGACCACCCGGTCGTGGTCGCCCCCGCGTTCGTCGCCCGCGCTGGCCCCGACCACCCCGCCCGGTTTATATAAAGCATTATTAATATCCCACCTAGTTCATTACGACGACGATAAGCCACTGGATTAGTTGTTAGGAGAATCAGTATTGATTTTTTGTCCCACATTGTGCATGTACATCTCTGTGTGTTTTTTAAGTTTTGACATTTTAAAAGACACAGTCGGTTGTCCGTTGTTAGCACCAGTAGATACCCCGCTACTCGTTACACCGATGATCGGACTCGTGGTCACTCGGGTGCTGACCGGTCAGGTGACAACTACATGGGGGACACCACCACCTTCTTTGCGCTTACTATTTACGCCGGCTCCTTCCACTCCACCCTGACCACATACACACATGATGAGACCTATCACCCATTAGATCAGACTTTTTTTCTTTTTAAAAAAATTTACCCGCCAAAAAATACCGAGCTTAACAAGCCAAAGACACAACTAGGCAGGTGTTAGAAGGAGTCAATATCACACCACAGAAGGAGCAGACATAACCCGCTCCTTCAGACACCTTCGCGCTCCTTCACGACCCGCTCCTTCAGGCTCCTTCAGCTACTTACGTTTACCACACTGAAACGCACCAATCACATTTCGTCTTTAAATGTACGTTAATATACCAGACACTGTATTACGGTCCGACGTGTTTGACTGTTTGTTATTTGACCTACGCTGGTTTAATAATACAATTCTGAGACCTCTGGTGCTAATTCAACGGTTAGGTACGAATTCTCTCCACATTCCATAGTTGTGGGTATAAGTGGCTGGTAGACCTGGCTAATGAAGACACCATTATATTCGGTGCCTAGTTGGTCATAAGATCGGCTGCCCGCCAAATCTTCTGTCCATCGTTGAATCATTCACACAGGCATCAATTATCAAGTTTGATGGTGCATCTACAGAACAGTTTAAAATAAAGAGTGGAGTTTAGCAAGGTTGTATACTATCCTCCACTTTCTGTAGAATATACTGTTTATTTCTATTGAAATTTGCCTTTCGTAATCAGGGTGGTAGCATATGCATTCTCTCACGCTCTGATGGTGGCTTTAACAATACTCAGAGATTGAAGGTCAAGACCAAAGTTAGGAGGATACTGACCAGAGAGTTGCTTTCTGCAGATGATGCTGCAATTTCGACTCATTCTGATGAAGAATTACAGCGCCTACTATCTGCAATCTTCAATGCCTGTTATGAATTTGTTTTAACAATTAGCAGAAATAACACACAGATTATGACGCAAGGCGCAAGTGGGTTACCATCGATCTTTATTGAAAGACAAAGCTGGAGATAGTAGACCATTTCACATATCTAGGATCAGAGGTAAACAATGTATTATCTATTATCCTTAGTTCATGAAATCAACATCAGGATTGGTAAAACAGCAGCAACAATAAGCAGGTTAACAAAGAGAGCCTTGGATAATAAAAAGCTTACTACCCCAATAAAAGTCCTGGACGATAGGTCAACATTTTAGTCCAACTGTCCTGTGTAGGGGTGAACCCCTTACTTCGGCAAAAGCACACCGGATGTTTAAGAACACGCGTTCGTATCCATTTGGCCATGCTGACTTAAGACCCATCAGTGAACCGAACACCTTCTTTTAAGCTATATTAGGGTTACTCCACAGAGTTTGCATTCGTTATTTCTCATGGAATCAATGCATATTCTATCTGCTATAGTGTATAGTGCCAGTAAATAAATAAAATTATGAAGATACTGAAATTCTAAAAGATGTGAACAACGACGATATGTGGTATATGAACAGCATTACTTCTCAAAAAGTGGAACATATGAGCCTGAGGACTCATCATAGTGGTTTAGAAAGTATGGTAAAGAATTGTTTCTAAATGAAGAAGCGGGACACCGAGAGCATAAAACTGCATGAGACAGGAGAACTGGTCAAATATGGAGGCACTGTCCGGCGGGTTGTGATGAGAGCCATGTTCTACACAAGTCTGGCTACATGATGATACTGGCAGTGTTGTGTGCCACTAGTCCTGGAACTGTTCACGGAGTTACATTTGTACAACTGGTCTCTCTCAACGTCTACAATCTCTATGTTAGGTTTGACCTGGTCATGTCACGTTTATCTTCTGTATATCCGCAGAGATGTGTGTGTTATGAAGACCATATAACATATCTCAATCTCCAAGAATTCCCGCCATTTAACATGGGACCCAATGTGAGTCAAATAACAGATCTCTCATTTGAGGTAAGTTTGTTTAACTTACGGTTTTCCTTTAGTAAGGTTAAAAGACCAAATATGTGTTAATGTAAGTTGATTACTAACTATTACTAACTAACTATTCACACATTTTAATAATGTATAGAAATAGCAATGCTGATAAATCCAAAGTCCAATGAAATAACATATGGAGTACATCCACATATATTGCCAAGTCTCTGGGCTGAATCAATGTTCATCAGAGGTCGGATGTTAGTTTCCGATCACTCCTGTTCTTGGTCGATCCAGCCTACTTAAACTGTGGGCATTCCACAATTTTCGGTGTGTCAGTTTTGTGTGCCCACTACACATTAAACCTAACACTTGTCACTAAAAGGGCATGTATCTTCTGTGGGTCTGCCTTTATCTGGCAAAACACCAGGGAGAAAGAATAAGCACGTATTCACGTACTCACCTATTATTATTCGTTCATAAGTGTTATATGTAATTTGACGTGGTCTACGATTTTTTTCTCACCAAGCCTGGGGACACTATAGGGCATTAATGCGAGTAATAACCTATAGAACAACACCAGCAGACATATTAGAGTGAATGTTTGAGAACTTGTATCTTGACTGTGTCAACTTACTCATGTGAGCCATGGATCATTTCGCAATCAATTAAACAGAACAACGTTCTCTCTCTCTCTCTCTCTCTCTCTCTCTCTCTCTCTCTCTCTCTCTCTCTCTCTCTCTCTCTCTCTCTCTCTCTCTCTTTCTCTCTCTATAACTCTCTCTCTCTCTCTCTCTCTCTCTTTAACTTTCATGTAAAGGAAAATTCATCAAAGAAGGAAACATTGACATTCTACAATATCTGCGCATCTTGGATATAATGATGCTTGAGGCAGAAGAACTAACAAAGGTTCTAGAAACATTTAGCCGAACCATTGTTTAAAACGAACTTCCTTCACGATTACTATTTTATATCTACTTATACTGAATTCTTTTCAATTGCATTTATTTCTGTTCTTGTTCAGGATGGAAATATCACAGTATATCCAGCAATAGTCTGCCTCCCGGCCTTAGATACATCCGACTTTTGCGTCACCCACTCACTAACATTTCTGACTACGCCTTTGACGCATCGGCGGCAACACTTCGATACTTTTACATTCAGGAAGCAAAGTTCACCAGTTTACCAACTGCACTAAAGAAACTGACCGCATTAACTTCTCTGCCATAATAGGCAGAGAGGTTAATACAAGACTGGGATACTGCTACACTGAAACAAATTGCTGCTACTCTTGGGGATCTTTGCCTATTTAGTGTGAGTTTATCTTCATGACCCGACTGGCTTTCTGACTTCCATATGCTACACTACATCGACTTAAGATGGAACTCTCTCAAATATATCCCTGAGACGCATTTAGCTCTGTCAAAGACTCTCTAGAACAGTGGTTCTCAACCGGTGGGGAATTCCCCCCCCCCCCCAGGGGGGAATTTTTGGGTTTCCAGGGGGGGGGGGGGGAATGAAGATTATTTCAAGATCGCGTTAATGCAAGAACCGATTACTTGATCTTGTTTTTCCTTTCATACTTTACGCTTCTGTACGCATCACCCTTCTGAAATTCATTTTATAACGTAAGTAGATCCGCAAATCAAATTTTATGTACATGTCTAGACTTGTTTTAGTATGTGCTATTAAATTTAGCTTCAATTATTACGTACACTGTGCAGGGGCAGGGGGAAATTGTTAGGGAGGAAATACAAAAAGGGGGGGGGGGGGGAATGACGTTCTAAAAATATGGTAAGGGGGGGGGGGGGAATGATGTCCTTAAAAATATGGTGAGGGGGGGAATGACGTCCTAAAAATATGGTGAAGGGGGGAACGGACCAAAAAAGGTTGAGAACCACTGCTCTAGAATCTCTTTACCTTTCAAGTACTGGCTTACCTCAAGTACCACAAGCATTATTAACACTTTCCAGTCTGAAATCCCTTTTATTAAATAACAACAATTTTGCAGATGTGTCTGAAATAAAAAAAATAAAAAAATTTGCAGGGTCACCAATAGCTCAGAAGTTTGTAGACTTATGTTTAGAATCTGTTGGTCTGACGAGAACAGCAATTTTCTCGAACTTAACAAGCCTAAGATCAATTAACATATCTAATAACAGAATATCTGATGTTCGTGCTGGCTCAGTGCCCACTTCTCAAATATCGGTAGGCCTTTCAGGCAATATTCTTTTATCTGTACCACAAGATGTTGTTAGCATGTCTGGACATTCCTATTTAGATTTGCTTAGCAATCTAATCACAGGGACTGAATCAAACAGCTTTCCGCAAAGTTTGACAAACCTAGACCTGGGCTACAACAAATGACCATCATGACAAACTCAACCTGGGGAAATCTCAACCTCTTATAAACTCTGAATTTGGATAACAATCCCATCTCAACAATCTCGCCTTCAGCATTCCCAGATCTTGTATCTTTGTGATCCCTGTACCTGACTAATTCACATCTAACAGAAATCCTTCTAGCTTTCGCCCAATTGAGCCCTCAGACAGAGAAACACTGGACCACGACTCAGGCCGCTGTCTTGTCCTTGTACAGCACCCCATGAACTAGTTCTATGGTTTACTTCACTTACACATATTTGGCTAACATCTGTAATCTGCAGCAATGGGCAGTTAATTCAATTACACCTGAGCTGTCAGTGTGAGAAACCAACAGCTACTCCTTAAGAATAGGAAACCCTGATCCTCTTACTGTAATTCAAGCGTAGACGCCTTTACTCTGAAATTAATGAAACAATGCTATATGCATCTACTTTGCTATTTTTGTTAATTAAAGATCATAGTAGTAACTGAAGACACCCGCGGAACTATAGAAGCACACAATTTCAAACAGTATCTTCACTGTACATAACATATGTTTGGATGACAGAGCTCTGGTGGCGAGCCGAGGCCACAGCGTCACAAATATATTCAACATTGATTCTCAACCAATGGACGGGATACCCTCTGTCACCCCCTCTCCTTCTGTATCTCTACCCTATATCCCGATGTCCTCTCGCTCTGTATCCGTATATCCGCTCGTTCTGTAACCGCATGTCCTCTCACTCTGTATCCGGATATCCTCACTACATCTCACACTGACACATTTTCTTATCATCTAATCAGCTGGAACAACGGAGTAGTAGGGGATGAGGTATTGGAGGCGGAATTGAGGTTGGCAACCTCCGAGGGCACGGTATAAATCCGTGTATGTGGGTCATACCGCCAATGGTGTGACGTCATAAAATCCAACCCCATAATTCATATCTCGCGCGTTTTCGTACTGAAATACTTCCGGACAATATTTTATGTCTACTGTGTGTGTATGTGTGTGTGTGTGTGTGTGTGTGTGTGTGTGTGTGTGTGTGTGTGTGTACGTGTACGTGTGTAATCGTCTAGGTAGCTGATCTCTAGCGCACACTCTGACCTATAACTGACGCACATACATATCAGCTAGTAGCATTCTAAAAATCTGTTGTGCGTCCATTATGAAGAGTAATTTGTTAGCACTTGTCTGGTCTTGCAGATTTCAGTTATCCCGTCGTATTCAGGCGCAGACGACGACTTGTAATGGCTCTGGGGTTGGTGTGTTGAACTTAAATTCCAGTTTTAAAGGCCCAGTCCTTGGCATCTCAAACTGGTCTCCGCCCTGTAAACTGGGACTCTGATAAAAGGCAGGCAATGTACAGCAATAATTAAATTTATTATAGTCAATTGAGTTGCTGGCATCTTTGCCTACTAGACCCACAGCGCGCAAGACATTGGAGAACCGTCTCATCTTCCAGTTGTTTTCTCTCTTCCCTCACTTAACTTCCTAACCTCCCACTCTCCCATCTCTACAGTTGTAAAGTCACTAAAAGAATTAGTTGCATATCCTTTACAGGATGTTCCAATCAACTGCAGCATTACATTTGTTATTTGGTATTCCTTGGCAAGTTTGCTTTCAGTGGTTTATCGTTGCTTTATGATGACCGATACTCATACCACTGCATGAAAACTGAATGTGGTATGCGGAATTTCGAACTGCGTTCGTGACACCTTCGCAAGAGAGCCGGCTACAGTCCACTACAAACCTCTTTTTTACTTTTCGCTCACATGGCTGTCTCACCTTCTCTTAGCGAGTGTTCTCCCACGGAGTGGCTAAGCCATTCCCTGAGCTTCTGAATTTATTGAACTCTAGTCCATTAACCCGCATGAACCACACACCCAGCTCACACCATCCACTGACAGTGTTCAAACGTGTTGAACACTAAAGATGTATTCAGCCAAACATGGCTACAGATAATTAACTTTATTATTTACACGTAATGTTTTTCGTGTCCATAGGAATAGTCCTATGGAATGCTATGCAGGAATTTGGAATACCAAGGAAGTTAATCAACGTGACCAGACTATGCATGGAAGATACTTATAATATAGTAACATATAAAGGCAGGAAATCAGACCCTTTCCAAATAACATCTGGCTTGAAACAGGGTGATGCACTATCGCCGCTACTCTTCAATCTGGCTCTAGAGAAAGTTGTAAGGAAGGTAAAGGAGGAATCTGATATTGGAGGAACATCCAAGCTGCTTGGTTATGCAGATGATTTAGATATTATAGGGCAAAGTGAACAAAAGACATTGGAAATATTGACTCACTTAAAGGAAAAAAGCCCAACAGATGGGGCTGGTTATCAACCAAGATAAGACAGAATATATGGTAATTTCAAGAGACGGAATGGCTAAAAACTCTGGCCACATACAAATAGATAATATGACCATTAAAAGAACGGAAACATACAAATACCTAGGTACAATCTTCAACTGCTCCAACCTCATAAGGGAAGAAATACAAACTAGAATCAACTCTGGAAATAAGATGTACTATGCACTACAACATCAACTAAAATCAAATGCGCTATCTCGTAACACCAAAATCACAATATACGAAACACTGATCGGACCAGTTATGCTCTATGGCTCTGAAACCTGGAGAACAACGAAAGGAGACGAAGCCTTGTTACAAACCTTTGAGAACAAAATTTTAAGACGCATCTTTGGACCCATTAAGGATACACAAAGTTGAGAGTGGAAAAGAAGAAGTAACAAAGACATTTATGATCTGTTTAAGTCTCCGCTAATCACTGGTATCATGAAGGCTAATAGACTACAATGGCTGGGGCATATAGAAAGAATGGAAGATAATAGGGAAACAAAACTCGCTTACACTCAGGAAATAAAGACCATAGAACCCGAAGTAGACCAAGAAGACGGTGGAGAGATAATACATATACAGACCAACAAGCACTTGGAATCAACGACTGGCAAGAGAAGGTCCACCAGAGAGACGAATGGAGACAGATTGTATCTGCAGCAAAGAACCTCAATGGCTCGGAACGCTGAAGAAGAGGAAGAAGAATGTTTTTCGTGTAGTTGTCTGTCGGTATGTGTTTGTTTATTCTGTCCTGACATAAGGCTTTAGCCGCAACGTCCATTTTGTTTCTTGCAGTTGTGTTCTAGTGAAGCTCACATCTACTTCTCGTGTTTTGGTGAATCATGCTGTACTGGTAGCGACTGCTGTTATCGCTTGGCTAGACTGGTGGACTACGGAAGACATTTCTCAATCCAGTGATGCTACCGAACCATGGCTACGGGTGGGTACGAGACAGTAAAGCATGTTTCCATCTTAGTTCTATGGGTGAGTCATGTCACACTAATCTCTGAACGCAGAGAACTGAACCATATTACAGTATCTAGTTGTCTCACTCAACGTTTCGATTGTTCCACAGCCTGCACGGCACTTTCTTAGAAGTTGTTTTTGTGCTCGAGTTCTTGTTTGTCCCTTTGGCCTCATCTGATTGAGAAAAGCATACGCGGAGTTTGAAGCCAGACTTTTTGCGATTACCTCTTATTCGAAAAGACGTATAGTATACCCATTTTTTTCAGACTATAGACCATAACACTGTGCGTTTCAATGTTAAAGGTATGCTCCTTGTCAATTCTTGAAACGTCCAGATGAATTGATTGATTGATTGATTGATTGATCTAGGAACCGACATCACAGCATTCGGGACATTCCCATAAGCGCTCCGTCTCCATCCTCATCAAACGTCCAGATGAATTCAGTAATTTGCCATGGCCTCTTGGCTCTACTGTCAGCTGCAAGCTAAACAATTTGCAGCTGTGCTAACAGCGATTAGCAGGTTCGACTGTATACATTGAGGTAACAACAAACTAAACTTCTCATCTCTCCACTCAGTTGGACTAAGATTGCTGTCCCGTGATGTAGACTAGAGATGAAAATAAGTATGAAAAGGTATATAAAGAAGATATTCTAAACAGATAATTAATTTCATAAACAACCTGGAAATCATGCATACCGGTGTTTTCACTTCGCAAATAGAAATAGAAGGGGAAATTCTCAACCAAGTGGATAATTTTAAATACCTAGGGGCACTTATAACATCGGATGGAAGATGTACAAAAGAGATGAAGAGCAGAATAGGGCAGGCAAAAGCCGCATTTCAGAAAATGAAGAGTATCTTTTGCAATAAGTCGCTATCAATGAATGTAAGAAAGAGAGTGCTAAAATGCTATATAGAACCAGTTTTACTGTATGGCAGCGAATCTTGGAATGTAAATGAACAAATTAGGAAGAACTTAGAAGCAACAGAGATGTGGTTAAGACGAATGTAGCGAATTCCTTGGACTGCCAGAGTAACTGACAACGATTGCCTGGAAGAGGCTAATGAAACTAGAACACTATATACAACAATAAGAAAGAAACAAACAGCTTTCTTTGGTCATGTGATGAGAATAGAGGCATTGGAGAACATCGTGAAAACTGGAAAGATCGAGGGGAAGATAGGCAGAGGCAGACCAAGAGAAATGATGCTGGACGGATTGAGACGATGGCATGGAGGAATATCATCAGCAGGCTGATCCAGAACACCAAAGACCCAGATCTATGGAGAGCCATGAACGCCTATGCCAGCCGGCAAGGCACTTGATGATGATGATGAATCTGACACTTCGCTATGGTCAAGATTATATTATGCACAACTAGCCTGGTAGTCCTCTAAAAGTACTGGAGAGTTTTGGTCAGAGACCATAACTTTATGAAGGGAAAATCCCAACTAAACCTCCCCGCGGTAGAGGATGGAAACACACTACGGTGTGGCTAACACAGCTCTGGGGACCGAGTATCCACCGGAATAAGTGGACAACTCTGCAGCTGAGCAGAGCAGGGCACTCGCTTGTCCTTACAGTCGGAAATGGCTGTCAAAGGCAGAGGTAAAAAGACCACCATGTGAATGTGGAAGGCAAGGGGAAACCACCACATTATCTTCCCAAGACTTCATGGCAAAACATATTTTAAAGTTAGTGAAGGACGTTAATGGCTGTCTTAGGGCATCCGGTAGGGACAGTCATGAGCCACAGGTGACACCAGACCGTCATCCAGCTACTGATGGCAAAAACTTAACTAAAATAAATAAATTTAGAGTAGGAACATGGAATGTTAGGACATTAAATGAGCTAGGAAAGTTGACCAATGTTCTAAGAGAGATGGATAGCATGAAAATGAATATACTAGGCGTTAGTGAGATGAGATGGAAGGGATCGGGCAAAATTATAGCTGACAATCACACAATAATTTATTCTGGAGGGGATACACATGAAAAAGGTGTAGGAATAATATTAGACGAAAAAACAGCCAAGTCAATTAATGGATACTGGTGTATTTCAGATAGAGTTATTATGGTAAAAATCAAAGGCAAACCAATAGACATAAATATTATACAAGTATATGCACCAACAGCAAGCAGTAGTGATGAAGAAATACAACACTTTTACGACGAAATAGAAATGGCGATGGCTCAAATTGGATCACAAGAAATAAAGATAATACTTGGTGATTTTAATGCAAAAGTAGGAAAGGGAAAAATGGAGGATGTAGTGGGGAATTATGGTTTAGGTACAAGAAATGAAAGAGGGGAAAAGCTAATAGAATGGGAAAATATCAATGATATGATAATTGGAAACACATGGTTTAAACACCATAAAAGAAGACTGTACACATGGATAAGCCCTGATAAGAAAATACGCAACCAAATTGACTACATACTAATTAATAAAAGATTTAGAAATGCTTTAATTAATGTAAAGACAATGCCTGGTGCTGACTGTAATAGTGATCATGTACCACTATGTGGACAAATAAAAGTAAGATTAAAGAGAGGGAAAAAAATGGTTAAGAACATGAGTCTTAATAAAGAGGTTCTGAAAATAGATAAAGAAATGCAAGAACAATATAGAGTGACTGTGAAAAATAGGTACAATGCAATAACTAAAATACAGAGTATAGATGAACAATGGGAAATGTTAAGGGACTCCATTCATCAAACTAGCAAAGAAGTATTACCGGAGAGAGGCAAAATAGCTAAGAAAAAATGGATGAATGAAGATATCTTAAAACTGATGGACAAAAGAAAACAGAGTAAAAATGACAAACAAGAATACGCTAAGATAAATAAAGAAATAAAAGATAAATGTGGGAAGGCTAAAGAAAGTTGGTTAAACGAGCAATGCAAAAAAAAATGAATTAAATTCGATTAAAGATACAAAAAATATGCACAGACAAATCAGTGAGCTTACAGGAAGAAAAATAAGAATAAATACAGGGTGTTTGAAATCAAAAACAGGAAAGATAATATTAGAGGAAGATGCTATAATGAAGAGGTGGAATGAGTATATAAGAGAATTATATGAAGGAGAAAGGGAATAATTAACAGAAGATAGTAACTTAGAAGGTCCACCTATTCTGAAAGAAGAAGTCGCTGACGCTATGAAACGTATGAAGAAAGGAAAAACAGCTGGGCCAGATGAAATCACAATAGAAGAATTAGAAGTATTGGGAGAATTTGGAGTAGATATATTAACCAAAATGTTGAATGATATTTACAGCAGTGGATATTTACCCAGTGATATGCTGAAATCTGTATTTATAGCTATACCCAAAAGACCAGGAGCAATTGATTGTGAAGATTTTCGTACAATTAACCTTATAAACCATATCACTAAGCTTCTACTCAGAATTATAATGAGAAGAACCAAAAAGAAAATAAAAATGGAAATTAGTGAAGAACAGTATGGATTTGTGGAAGGAAAGGGCACAAACAATGCAATTTATACATTACGGACACTAATAGAAAGGTCAATAGAGAAACAGAGAGACATATATTTGTGCTTCATAGATTATACTAAGGCATTTGATAAAGTAAAACATGATGAACTGATTAAAATGTTGGAAGATATCAACACTGATTGAAAAGATTTAAGAATAATAAAGAATATTTACTGGAACCAAGTAGCAGCAATTAAAATGGGAAATAAAGAGGGTAGTTACGAACAGATAAAGCTAGGAGTACGACAAGGGTGTGTCTTGTCACCAGATCTTTTCTCCCTGTATAGCGAAGTAATAATGAGAGAGATCAAAGAGATGCCAGGAATACTAGTTGGAGGTTATAATATAAATAATATACGCTATGCAGATGACACAGTATTGGTGGCGGATAATTCAACAGATCTACAACAATTATTAGACGTTGTAGTAACAGAGAGTGCAAGGAAAGGACTCAACTTGAATATCAAGAAAACAGTAACAATGGTAATATCAAAGAAAATGGTGACACCAAAATGTGACATAGAAATAGAAGGGAAAATCCTTAACCAAGTGGATAATTTTAGATACCTAGGGGCATTTATAACATCAGATGGAAGATGTACAACAGAGATTAGGAGCAGAATAGGGCAGGCAAAAGCCGCATTTCAGAAAATGAAGAGTATCTTATGCAATAAGTCACTATCACTGAATGTAAGAAAGAGAGTGCTGAAATGCTATGTAGAACCAGTTTTGCTGTATGGCAGTGAATCTTGGAATGTAAATGAACAAATTAAGAAGAAATTAGAAGCAACAGAGATGTGGTTCCTGAGACGAATGTTGCGAATTCCTTGGACTGCCAGAGTAACTAACGACGACTGCCTGAAACAGGCTAACGAAACTAGAACATTATATACAACAATAAGACAGAGAGAAACAGCTTTCCTCGGTCATGTGATGAGAAGAGAGGCATTGGAGAACATCGTAACAACTGGAAAGATCGAGGGGAAGAGAGGCAGAGGTAGACCAAGAGAAGTGATGCTGGATGGATTGAGACGGTGGCATGGAGGAATATCAGCAGCAGAGTTGATCCAGAAAACCAAAGACCGAGATCTATGGAGAGCCATGAACGCCTACGCCAGCCGGCACGGCACTTGATGATGATGAGCCTGGTAGTGTTTTTTATTTTTATTTTTTAACACAATGCCTGAACACGTTTTCTACTATGAACAACTGATTCCGAATTTCCTTTATGTCTAAAACAGTGCCTCATTCACACATCTAAAATACATAATGTCGTATAGTCTATTCTCATCGCTGGTCCATCAGTCACATCAAAGGCATTTTTCTCAACAATTGCCCTAATTTGTCGAACCTGCGAGAAGAACATCAATGATCTGGCTCTGTGTAGCCAGTTAGCCACATACTTGTCTAGAAGCACTTTCCTGCTAGAAGTGTATGAATTGATAGGACCGCCATATATTGTAGGCCTAGATACACGGAGGAATAGGAACCAATCTTTTCCTCGCTTTAGCAAGTGACGAGCTCAGGTGTAAACTTGTGCTCAGTATATTATCAGTGTAATTCCTCCATCCATTACACAACCGAACCACCAACGGAACATGATGTTGTCTATCAAAACCGTGAAGAAAAATAATGTATGTTACCTATCCTGCTGCAAATAAATGATAGTGATTGGAGTACAGTAATTATTTCAATTATTTTAACTTCCTTGCAGCAACGTTGGATCTTTGTCAACATCAGGAGCTCAGTAGAAACTAAACAGTCAAGGATATAACATTGTTTCTGAGTTGTGACGTAATGTGTATATGGTGCTAGGCTAATATTTATATAGACCAATCGACACTTGATACACGATGGTTTTTACTTTCCAGAACAGGCTGAATCAACTTTAGGTCAAATGTAATAAACTCATCTTAGATTAGGAGATTCGAACACATGACCACCGGGGCGCCGGGCACTCGTGCTGGCCATTGACCTACCTGGGCTTTCTATGAATAAACAGGCTAGCGAAAATCATTCGAAATTTTTTGTTGAACGCAATGTATATAACAAAATCAAACGTGCTGTTGGCATAAACAAAAGCTTGTCTGACGGCTATAAATGCAAGAAACACGGGGTACCATCTGTCCGAAAAATCAGGTTCGTATATAGTAGTGACGCTATAAGCGGCGTGTGTTATAGAAAACACTAAACACACAAGCAACAGTGTTTTTGTCGTGCGCATTGAGGACTTCTGTGCGTGTGAAACAGTCGTCATTTTTCGCCTTTTACGAAGTGCGGTCGACATTTTCAGAGACATCACGACAGACCCGATAGCCACAAATATGAATGGAATTGTGTGTGTTACATTAGGGATAACCGTCAACCGGAAAATCCGATGCAGAACATCATGTATTGCATTAGTGGATGTAAGAAACTCAGAGCTGTTATAGAGAATTTGATATTGAAAGTGATATTCTCTTGCATAGACATACGTAACCCAAGGAATCCACAGCAAGAACATTGATAATCCTGCAAGCCAAATTCTTGTGGGTGTCACCAATGTGCTAAAGCGCAGTGGATAAAAAACAGCAATCAACCGTTCAGCTGCTATACACACTGTAATATACGTGGAAGCACGAAATCCAACATTGGACACATAGTCCACCATACTTTCTGCAATTGCTATAAATAACGATTCTAAATACGGTATTATTCCCTTGTTCTGAAACAAATTGCCGTTATTCATATGTTCCACAAGGAAAGCACTAAATAAACACATCATATCGGCCACTGTCAAACAAAATAAAAGAATGTTTGAAGATTGTTCCAGTCCACATTTTTTTAACACAACAAAACTGATGACGTTTCCAACAACCCCAAGAACACCGATGAATGGATAGACGATATAATTGCAATACCAGACCATCTGAAGTATCGTATACACACTGACATACTGGTTACCAAAAGATATTTCTCCCGGTACATTATCTTGAATGGTTCCCGCACTAGTTGTGTTATAGTCACTCTTAAAACCAATATAGCTGGTAACGTCATTCTGGACATGTGAAGCCACGATGAAGCCCTCAAGCCGTTGAAGTCAAGATCTGTGAGAGAAGATTAGTGCCAGTGAATACTGTTAAGTTTTTGACAACCCCTCACAGGCACAGGCCTGTAGTAATAAGGGTTTGCCAACAGTTGTGATCTCCCACTGTTATGTACACACTGTTGTCGATAATTAGACCAAGACAAGCCATGCAATCATTCGATTAGTTTGTGTATTTAAGAATATTTATGTTCAAATAAACAGATGTCGATGTGTTATATTATCGACTCTTTCTTGACTGTCTCTTTCATTTGTCAAGTAAATTGAGAAGTTGAATAACGAAGACACAAACAATAGATTGCACGATTTATTGCCTGGCATATTTCGCTGCATCTAGTCAGGTACATACTGCAGAAATCACACAACTTACGTGAATTAATTAGATAAATCCTTCAAACTGAAATATACACATGTTCGCACAGTAATGTCGATAGTCTACCACGGTAATTTTAAACTGACAATAGACAACAGACAACAGAGAACAGACAATAGACCACAGACAACAGACGGCAGACAAGAGGCAATAGAAAACAAATTACAGACAATATACAACAGACAACAGATAACAAACAACAGAACATAGACAACAGACAATAGACAACAGACAACAGAGTACAGACAATAGACCATAGACCACAGACGACAGACAAGAGGCAATAGAAAACAAATTACAGACAATATACAACAGACAACAGATAACAAACAACAGACAATAGACAACAGACAATAGACAGCAGATAACAGAACAATTGAGAACAATTAGTAGCCAGTGGATGGCTGGCATTTCTGCTGGTCGGTTGTACGATATTTAAGTATACATCGAGATGAGGGTTTACATAAGTGTTCTGCAAAATGCATCGATTCGTCGTGATATTTGCTAATCTAAAGGACCCCCTGGGAAAATTGGAGTAAAAGTTTCACTTCCAGACGAGGAGGTGACGTGAAAATATGATGTAGGTTGTTGATGGAGTTGGAGAGCAGCCGACAGATAGTAGTTGGTTAAGGTCTCTAGTTTCACTAAGGTAGACGCAGGGTTTGTTTATAGATACAATGGCAACGGTCAACGGCCAAGAAGGAAAGCAGTGAGAGGCTACCTCCATTACAGATACCTAATTACGTCTAATCATAGCAATTCTTCCAAAGTAACCGTCAAAGGAGCGGGCGCGTTAGCGAAGTTGATAGCGATCTGCGCTGTTAATGTCACCAGCACGGTCAGGCGCCAGGTCTTGTCGCCTGCGAGAGTGAGGGAAGGCTGGTCACTTATTCCTCCTGACATTCTGTCCCAAAAAACATGATGACCCTATCATATCATAGACCCATGGCAGGAAAGTGTCTCGGGACACATTTATTTTAATTTAAAATGTCAAATGGAGTTCTAAAACTGTCTAGTCCGGTAGGCAACATCATATGCTACAGGTGCTACCAGAATACAGCCGTCCAGCTACTGTAGTCAAAACCAGAAGTACTACATTTGCTACCGGTCAATTGTTGTTTGTCCATCAAAAATGATGATGACCATTCAATTCATCCAGTGGGGTTGAAAGTATGGAGCCCTGAGTTCTAAGATGGCTGATAAGGCTTATTTCGGCTCGAAATAGTCTATGACAATGTGGGCAAAGAATGCTTGACGTTCCAGGAGGAGGATCTCCTGCAGTGGTTTTTCTGTCCAACCTTTTTTTTACGGCTTTTGCAGACCTGTTTGCTTCATAGGTGGACTAACCCTTGCGTAATGATGTACGCCACGATTTTCGGTCTTTGGCAGCAGTCTCCCAAGTGTCGTGATGAATTCCAAAAGCTTTTAGAGAAATCTTCAGAGTGTCTTTAAAGCGTTTCCTCTGACCGCCTTGGGAGCGTTTACCACAACGCCATCCATCCATCATGTGCCATGCCGATAAGCGTGGGCGGTCATGTTCTGCCATATCACTCGATCACCACGGTCGTGGATCAACTACGTGTTCCTGTCTCGACCATGCCATGCGGCAAAGCCATCTTCTCGGTCTTCCCCTTGCTCTCTTCCCTTCGATCTTGCCAGTTGTCACCAGGTTCTCCAAGTCATTTCTTCTCATAACATGCCCAAAACGTTTTGACTGTCTACGTTTAATGACTCTAATCAGCTTACGATCTTCATTTGTTTCTTGAAGGACTTGTTCATTGGTTTTTCTGTCAGTCCATGGTATTCTTTGCATTTTCCTCAGATACCACATTCCACAGCCATCAGATGGTTTTCAGCTTGGCTGCTCATTGTCCACGCTTCACATCCATACAGCTCGCCGTAAAAATATTCATTTTGGGTTCTTCATCAGTAAAGTGTAGAAACTGGACATGGACGCTCTTTCTATGACTTCAGTGTCTGGGATCTTGTCTTGCCATTTAATCTTCAATAGCTTCCTTTTGCAGACTGTGTGCCAGTCGTTTAATTTCCTAGCATGTCGCTGGTAATCCGTCCGGGTTTCACAAGCATATAGTAGTGTGGATTATACAACTGCTTTGTTGACTGTCAGTTTTGTTTGCAGTCTTATTCCATTTCTGTCCCACACATTTTTGTACAGCCTGCCAAAGACCAAGTTGGCCTTGAAGATGCTTGCATTCACTTGTCCACAACACTTAGTAAATGAACATTCACTTTGATATTCGACACGGTGTGATTAATCCTTGGAGCTGGCTGGTACATAACTAGTTTCTTCAAGCTGATATTGAGCCCAAAGTTGGCACAGGCATATGGGAAAGCTGAAATATTGTGTTGCATGTCTGCCTCTGAGTTGGCATATGGAGCGCAATCATCAGCAAAGAGGAAGGAGCTCGCTGACGGTGTCGCTAGTAGTTTTGGTTTTACCTTTTGGCCTTCTGATATTGAACAACTATCCATCCATGCGGTAGTTGATGTCTATTCCAATGTCGTTGTTTCCGAAGGCATTCGTGAGCATAGCTGTAAACATGAGTCTGAACAGTGTTGGTGCCAGGACACAGACTTGCTTTACTCCATTGGTGACAGTAAAGGGCTCAGACAGTTCGCCATTTTTATGTACTATTTCCTGCATACCGTAAACATGGCTGCATATACTCTTGTCTGTAAAACCAATGCACCAGGTACTAATACAAAGAAAAATAGAAACGTCAAGCTGCGGCTTGCAACCTGGAACGTAAGAACCATGTGTCCAGGATTTTCCACTGACTTGACCACTATTGACGAAGTGAGAAAAACGGCTGTGATTGAAGCCGAATTCAATCGTCTTAACATTGATATTACTGTGACAAAACGGCAATTCATTTGTGCCTTTTCGGGCGATGTTCCACTTTATTCGGCGTCATCCGGGACTTTCCCAGCTATAAATAGATCGGGGATAGCCCAGTAGGAATTTTCCATCTGGAAGGTTCGAGAACCACCTGGATTTGGATGTCCAAGGGGGCTCAGTACTACACTAACTTCCCGTGCGGTTAGAACCTAGAATTCCACTGTGGGAAATAGAATTTCACGTGGAGTTGCCACACTTCGTGCAGCACTTCTTTCTCGAGCGCATTCGTCCGCACGAGGGAGAAATGTGGCTGGCACAGCTCATTCACTTTCTATTCCTGGTGGGAGAAGATTCTGCTTTTGGGAACCCACTTCTTCACCCACAACCAAGTTACAACGGACTGTCATTTCACGACCTGCTGGCGTAAGATAGTCATTGAAGCTGACTGGAAACAATCAACCGATTCAGGTACGAATTGTAGTAATTAATTTAACGTTGTAAATTGAGCAGAAATTGTGATCGTTCATAGCTAATTAAATATGCGGGCGTCTAGCATAGCTAATGACTTGACCGATCGATAACCTAGTGAGAACGAGGGCAGCGCACAGCGGTGTGTATACTTGTGTTTACAAGCCGTCGTGAACAGCTGTTTTGTCAACTGCTTAGCGCTAAAAGTCCATTAAAATTTGCAAATTGTGTTACAAGGTTATTGATTGATTATAGTTCGTAGTGCATGTACTATGTTTGCTGTACTGTAGTAGGGACCAGTAAACTATGTTATAGTATGAACTTAATTGATGCCAGTCAATAATTACGTTAGCCGAGCGCTGAAATTAGACAAGGTAAGTTGGTAGATGAAGAATGAGCTAGTGAATCACTCATATGATAGGGAAATAGAGCACGTATGTGGTTAACTCTAAGAAGTGATGTAGCTATTTTGGGTGTGAACTAAATAGTGAATACATTCGAGGAACTGGGAATTCATACGAAGGTAAGTTCTTCAGTGGTGCTAGAGAGATATACGATGTGTGTTATCACGTATATACTAGGTCATGTTGTGTACTACTTCTATGAATATTGTACCGACCGCCGAAGTGGTTCGACGCGAGATAACATGGCATTACCGTCGCGATGTACATATGCGGTCTTCATGCTATTCTTTCCTGTCCTGTTCTATTCATACTTACGTGGGTACGTCAGTGCTTATGTGAGGAAAGTATGGAGGAACAAATGGCGGACGAATGAGATTCGGGGACGAATGGAATATGAGGATTGCGTGTGAGTTATTCTTGTATGAGACTGGTATAACCAGGCCAGCTATTGAAGTTCGGCCACGGCTAAGGCTAATACTCTTGGAAAGGCAGAACTGGAGAGAACCTTGAACATGCGGGGAGCATGTGTTCGCTGGAAGGACTTCTTGACTCTAGGGAAGAGTCTAACAAGAAGAGTTTCGCTATAGAGTGGGCAGGAGGTCCCACTAGCGAAATGGAAACTGTAGATATGTTATATGGTCTGGGATTGTTACTATATCCCAAGTGATGGTGCCTTGATCATTGTTGGTTTATGATTAGATGTATATTGTAAAGGGGGTGTCCAGGGACACCTTACCTTGATGTTTAGTTCCAGTTAACTCTTGAACAACTACAGAATGACTTTAGCGACAACCGTTATGTGAATAGGGATAGGTGAAACATTAGATCAGACTCGCCATTCTTGATTCTCAATCTGTTTGACGGGCGGTTCTCTGAAAGGCCAGCTGACATTGGAATGAGCTTTATGCATTAATACTATCAACTTAGAGATGTTGCTCTACTTAGTTGTATAACTAGGTAGCTAGACTGAAGGTTGATTTTTCATGGTTTTGATGCACATGAGCCAATGTTTGGGCCGAATACTTTCACCGATCGCTCTTACTTTCAGGTGTTGCCTGTTAGAACCAGCCTATTACTAAGTTGCCGGAAACCACTACGTGATCCATGGCGAAGGGTCACCATACCTACTTTACCACGCCTGACTGTGCTACATTATGCAAGAGGGAGAATCACCATGCATGACGCATACTCACCACGTGATTCTAGAACCCTGCAACAGCACTAGTGGAACTAGATGGTTTGTTTTTCCATATTAGAACTGTGATTAAGACTATTTCAGAATATAGTTCATCTACCAGAGCAATCTTGCCGGTGTATAATGAAGGTTGATTTACTAAGGAGCTATGATGGCAGGCTCACTCCAGAGAGACTTACCAAGGTGGGGTAGGCGAAGCTCTGGGAGCTCATCAAGTCCAAATCAATGTGTTTCCGCCTAAACGTGGGACAGACCAGGCAAAGATTGGCCCAAACCAAAGGGGCTGTAACTACGTTGGCACGAGTGTTCGGTCATGAATAGACCCACACCAGCTTGCGTATTTTCTTACTCAAACTCAAGGTGGTAGACCGGTCAACTCATCCTGGCCTTTATGAACTTTGTATGCTGAATATGAAATAGGTCTTACTCAATCATTCGAACAACCGAGTCATAGAATTAGAGACCATGTGTTTTGTTACCAAGCTCAACCATGTTTCAAGATATGTACTGGATTCCGAGGGAGTCTGAACATGTGACTGTGTAGTGACTATTGAACTCAGTTACAGGAACATTGGTGTTTTTCTAGTGACTGTGTGGACTTGTTGCAGTATTGATTCATTACCCAATCAGGGGTATACAATTCTACTTCGGGACCATTAGATTGGTCATGTGTTACGTCTAGAGAAACCTAGAGATCAACTGGGGTCGCCTCAAGGAAGAGGGTCTCCATACCAGGCTGTACTTTGATAACTGTGAAAGTTGGTCACAGCGATTCAGTGGGACAGAGCAGAGAAGTTCATCCAGTAGTCTGTGGTCCGAAGAGATAGTTCCTCTGACATCTGATCTTAGCTCTGGGGACTGAGTGGTCTCCAAAGGTTCCAGTCATCATTCTGGAAGAGGGCCGGGTGAGTGTCGGACCGACTGGACGGATCATCTGTCTCAAACCTGCACGTCAACCTCGTGATGATATACGAAGCATCTCTATCTCTGATTCTGTCTCTAACCTATCTTCTGCTATTGTAAATAGTTTATACTATCAGGGTGTTCATATCCTACCTATTGTCTTTAGGGTAGAATAAACTTTGTTGATGTTGACTGATTCTTTGTGCAGTGATTGAGTGTGGTCTCGGACGATACCTCAGGGTTCATTGTCCCAAGGGAGAAGGTAGAGAGTGGGGGTCTAGAATCTGGAGGGGCTTGTAGACTTATTTATACCATTTGAGAGCAACCACAGGGTAAACAGTGTATCTACCCATCCAACCCCTGGGGTTAGAATACACGGGAGTGCTAAGGACCCCTTGGGCTTGGTTAACTCTCAATACCCAAGGCAAACCTGTCACAATTACTCTCCTGCTGGAGACTCGACTCGCTGAGGAAGGGTCACTCAGGGAAAGCAATTACACCTTTTTTTGGAAGGGTAGAAGGCAGGCAGAAAAAATGCAACATGGTGTGGGCTTTGCAGTAATAATTCGCTACTGGCATTGATTGAAATTCCAGCAAGAGGAAATGAAAGACTGTTATCCCTGCGCTTGGCAACCTCATGTGGTTTTGCCACCATTATTATTGCATATGAACCGACACTCGATTCCTCTGATGATATGAAGGATTTGTTCTATGAGGAGTTAGACTCTGTGATCAAGGCAGTTTCAAAATCTGACTACATTTACATGCTCGGTGATTTCAATGCTCTTGTGGGCAAGGACTCGAGTTCATGGCCAGTGTGTCTTGGAAAATACAACATCGGTCGCATGAATGAAAATGGGCAAAGGCTGCTGGAGCATTGCACGAGAAATGACCTATGTATTACAAACTCCTTTTTTTAAAACATAAGAGATGCATAAGGTCACATGGAAACATCCAAGATCTGGCCATTGGTAGCAGCTGGACTTCATTATCACACGGAGACAACATCTGAACCATATATCATTGACTCGAAGTAACCACAGTGCTGACTGTGATACGGATCATTCTTTGGTTGTTGCAAGGATTAGACTGAGACCAAAGAGAATCTACACAGCTAAACACAAATCTAGCCCCAGGATTAATATTATTAACACTCATGATCCTGAAAAGTGCTTTCAGTTTCAACAGCAACTTGAAGACGCTTTCAATGATACACAAGGGAGTCTCTGTGGCGAAGTGGTCAAGCCGTCTGACTCGTGCTTCGAAGGTTGTGGGTTCGATTCTGGGCCGCACCCTTCGGTTTACGAGTTAAATGTTTCGGAGACTCCTGTGGGTCGTCGCTAAAGGCTACGGAGGTCGTGCTTTGTGCGACGCTTTCCGCGTTGCGGAAAGAGACCGAGCCATATGGGATAAAACCCGGTGCGATGAAATCGACCTTGTCGACTTTTAAGCGACTTTTTTTTCCACTGATACACAGGGAAATTGTACAGTAAATGTAAAGTTGCCTAAACTTAAGGAGACTCTTTATAAAACTGCCGTAGGCGTTTACGGCACTGTGGATCATAAGAGGCAGGACTCGTTTGCGGCAAACAGCCAGACACTGCAGCCCTTGATTGATAAGAAGAAGATAGCTCTCTTAAGAAACAAGGAAAGAACAACGCGTAACACTCTGAGTGAGCTGAAGCAAGCTAGGAAGGAAGTGCAAAAGGCTGCCAGGCAGTGTGCAAATGATTATTGGATCAAGTTATGTGAGTCCATTCAAATCGCAAGTGATAAGGGAAACATCAGAAGCATGTATGAAGGGATAAAGAAAGCCTGTGGTCCAATGATCAAAAGAAATGCACCATTGAAAACCTTGACTGGAGAAATCATAACTGATAAGAAACAGCAGATGAACAGATGGGTAGAGCACTATTTGGAGCTTTACTCAAGTGAGACCAAACTAGCAGATGATGCCCTCAACGCCATAGAGGCTCTACCAACTCTTGATCACCTGGACACACTTCCCACCATAACAGAAGTTAAGTGCGCTATAAATGAACTTGCATCTGGCAAGGCTCCAGGTAAGGATGAGATTCCAATAGAGGTTATCAAGAGTGGGCAAGACACACTCACTCTACAGATCCACCAGTTAATAGAGCTATGCTGGCGAGAAGGACAAGACCCACAGGATTTCAAAGATACAAGCATCATAACACTGTACAAGAACAAGGGCGATCGGAGCGACTGCAACAACTATAGGGGTATCTCACTTCAGTGTATTGTTGGTAAGTATTTGCCAGAATTGTTCTGCGCAGACTTCAAGTCCTATGAGATCAAGTGTACCCCGAATCACAGTGTGGCTTTCGACAGAACCGGTCTACCATTGATATGATGTTCTCATTGCGACAAATGCAAGAAAAATGTCGTGAAAAGAATCAACAACTGTTTATTGCCTTCATCGACCTCACAAAGGCATTTGATTTGGTCGGTCCTGAGGGTCTATTCAAGGCACTACAGAAGATTGGCTGCCCACCAACTCTTTTGTCCATAGTGGACTCGTTCCACACAGGCATGAAGGGTATAATCAAGTTTGATGGTGCAACTTTGAAATTTGCGTTTGAAATCAAGAGTGGAGTTAAGCAAGGTTGTGTACTAGCTCCCACACTCTTTGGAATATACTTTTCACTTCTACTGAAATATGCTATTCGTGATCAGGATGGTGGTATATACATTCACTCACGCTCAGATGGCGGCCTCTACAATGCTAAGAGATTGAAGGCCAAGACTAAAATTAGGAGGATACTGATCACAGAGTTGTTTTTTGCAGATGATGCTGCAGTTACGACACACTCTAAGGAAGAAATGCAATGTCTACTATCTGCATTCTCCAATGCTTGTTCTGAATTTGGCTTAACAATTAGCAAAAAGAAGACACAGATTATGGTGCAAGGTGCACATGGGGTACCATCAATCTTTATTGACGACGCCGAACTAGAGATAGTAGACCATTTTGCATATCTAGGATCAATGGTAAATAGCAAATTATCCCTAGATCAGGAAATCAACATCCGAAATTGTAAGGCAGCAACAACAATAAACAGGTTAAGAAAAAGAGTCTGGGAGAACAGGAAGCTTACTGCCAAAACAAAAGTCCTTGTCTATCAAGCCTGTGTCCTTAGTACTCTTCTTTATGGCAGTGAAACCTGGACTACTTACTCACACCAAGAGAAACGTTTAAACAGCTTTCGTATGCGGTGTCTGCAAAGAATACTTGGTATTAAGTGGCAAGACAAAATCATAAATACTGAAGTACTGGAAAGATCAGGTTGTGTGGCGGTTTATTCCATGCTCAGTCTTCGTAGACTTAGATGGATGGGATATTTTAGGAGGATGGACGATGGTAGAATACGAAAGGACATCTTTTGTGGTGAATTACAGATGGGTAAGAGATCTCAGGGTCGGCCTCTACTACGATACAAAGATGTGTGTAAGCAGGGACATGATTGATACCGGCATTGATAACGCACAATGGAAGCAAGTCGCCGCTGAACGTGTTGCATGGAGGGCAAATATCAGAAATGGAATAAAGACAAAGGAAAAAACTATTGCAGATAAGCCACACACCGAGCGTGTGAGACGTAAGATAGTGCATTATGGTGGAAATGACCATGTGTTCGATGCACCTACTGTGAACGAACATTTACAGAGCGAATTGGCCTTATCAGTCACATTCGCTACCGCCATGGGTAAAAGTTATTATGCCTTTTCAAAGCACAAACTATCTTCTCTCAAGACGGCAAGGTGCCAATGGATATGCCTGCATACTGTCATGCAATAACCGCACTATTTGGACAATTTTTATGGACAGCAATATTTCACCATAATATTCCACAGTCCTTCTCTGCTGACTCTCAAAAGCCTTGGTAAGATCAATAAAAGTACAGAACATTTCAGAGTTCTGTTCCTGACATTTCTCTTTCAGCTGCCTTGCAGCGAAAATCATATCGACAGTTCCTCGTTCTCTTCTGAAGCCACATTGACTCTCATTAAAATGAACTTGGGCGAGATGGGCTATGAGGCGATTGAGAAGAATTATGGCGAGTATTTTCACTGCAATTGAGAGCAAGTAAAAGCCTCGGTGTTTTTCACAGGATTGGCTGTTTCCTTTACATTTGTAAAGGTGGACTATTGACGCCTCCTTGAAATCTTGTGGCATGGTCTCGTTCACCAACACTTGGTGAAGCTGCTCTATTAGAACCGGCCCACCTGCCTTGAATATCTCTGCTTTATTGGAGTCAGCACCAGGTGCCTTGCCCTGGAGAGTTGCTGGATGGCTTTGTTTACTTCCACTATGGTTGGCAAGTCATATAGAGTATCATTAATGGGGACTTGAGGAAGGCAGTTGGTGGTTTCATCATCGATAGAGGAAGTAGCATTTATGATGTTGCTAAAATGCTCTGCCCACCGTTGAAGGATTCCTTTCTTACCGGTGACCAATGTTCCCCAGTCTGCACTAAGGAGGGGAACTGTTCCTTGTGATGTAGGACCATAGACCGCCCTTAGTGAGTCGTAGAAGATTTTCATATCATGTCTGTCAGCAAAGCCTTGAATCTCATCAGCTTTGTTGCTCAGCCAGGAGTCCCGGATGTGCCGAAGCTTTCGGCTGCACTAGTCTCCAGATATTAGTGAAGGCATCTTTGTTATGTTGACATTGGGTCGTACAGATGTGCCTTGTGAAGAAGGTATTTTTTGGCCAGCAATTCGTCGATGTCTTCGGAATTTTCATCAAACCAGTCTTCATGCTTCGGGAAAGGGGTGGGGGGGGGGGGGGGGGTGGCTGGACCAGGATTTCCATAGCAGAGTTGTAAATTGTGTCCTGTAGGGTTCTCAGCTCTGTTTCTGCGTGTAGTTTAGCTACGTCACTGGGCATGAGGCGATCATCCAGCATATTTTCAAACGACAGCTTCGTTCTTTTTACTGTTTAGGCGGGTGACATTCTGTATTTTTTTGCAGTTTTACACCTTGAGGACGCCGTGGTGGTTTTATGTGCATGTTTATTTTTGAGATAACCAGACGATGGCCTGTCCGACATTCAGCAAAACACAGGGATTTTGTCACGGGAACGTCCTGTCTGTCACTCTTCCTTGCGATGACACAGCCAATGAGGTGCCAGTGTTTCGAGCGAGGGTGCATCCACGATGTCCTATTTCTCATGGGAAGACGGAAAATTGTGTTGGTAATCAGGAGATCGTGTTCGGTACAAGTCTGAAGGTGGAGAGTCCATTACTGATACAATTTCCGACTCCGTATTTTCCAATGATGTCACTCCATGAGGCGGTGTTCGTGTCTACTCTGACATTGACGTTCTCAAGGAGTATAAGTTGGTCTACTTTGGGGACAGATGTTATACATTGTGCAGGTCCTCACAGAACTTGTGTTTGATGTCATCTTCATTTGTCATCGTTGGTGCGTAGACATTCACTATGGTTGCATCTTCTTTCCTTTTAGCCGAGTTAACTTAATGGTCATAAGCCTGTCGTTTATAGTTTTCCGAAATCCAGCTAAATTGCCATCAACGGCCGACTTAATGACAAATCCCGCACCGGACTGGCGCCTTTCCTCGTTTTTACTTCCACTCCAGAAGAATGTGTAGCATGCAACTACTTCACATATTTGGCCTTCTTCTGCAAGTCGTGTCTCGCTCAAGGCTACAATGTCGAATGGTGTACCTGCCCAGCTCTTTCCCAATTAATTATGTTTGTCTCTCTGGACCCGACGCGCCGTCTCTATCAAGCAGGGTGCGTACATTTCAAGTTCCGACTGTTAAGGGAATATGGTATCCTTTATTTTTAAAATTGTGGCTTTACCTGTTTTTACATTAGTTGTATGTCGACCGCAGTATAGGGTACCCACCAACCGCGACTAGCGGGTTATGTAATGATGAACGAGACAATGTTTAGGCACCTTTTCTAGCCTCTTCCTCATGCTATGGAGGTGAGCAGTGCTCTCCTATAGAGGGCTTCTCATCGCTCAGGGGGCTGCCAAATTCCACTGCTGCTCCTGGTCAGTAGAAGACGACCATATGGCCTGAGCCGTCTGTGTGCAGGTCTGCGACTACGACAGCCAGCGTACCCACGCCTGCTACTTCGCCGCTCGCCCATCGTCCACAGGGCTTGAAGGTGACAGATGAAGTTGGGTGAAGAATGACTTGCGCGATGAATTGGATTAAAGTAAGGGAAGAGTTGGCTTAAGAATGGAGGTGGAGGCAGTCACTGCGGCTCTCTGCTGGATGGAGAATACGACACACACACACATCGTGATTGTAACTGACGCAGAAAGCATGCTGACGAGGGTGAGAACGGGCAGACTTCGTGCGGAGTGGCTTGCTTCGCTTCGGAGGTCACGGGTGACAAGCATCGCCTGGATCTTTTCTCTTGGGCATGCCGGTGTGCTGGGAAATGAACAGGCGGACAGATTGGCTGGCTCTGCAGAACTTGGTGGAGTATTGCTACATGACAAGGCAGACGTGGTTGTGGCCTTGTGGGAGCACGTGCACACCTCGGAGGAGCAAATGGATTACCATGGTCTGGCAAGAATGAGACAGCGAGGAGTGACGAGGGGATCTGGCCGACGCTCAACGCTCAGAGGAAAGGCGAGACGGATTTATAATCAGATTGCTAATGGTACTATTAGTGTTGGAACTCTTCGCTGGCTGCTGAGGATGGGGACGGAGCACTTATGGGAATGCCCATAATATCAATCAATCAATCAGAGTTGGCAATTCGTCGACCTCACTCTCTCGCCTAAGTCCACCTGAATCCATTGGCAAGGCAAGTCAAGACAACTGGAGACGAATACAGGTGCAGTGGATGACCAGGGCGCCTCTATGTGCCGTGCCGTGCTTATTACGTTCCACAACGCTTTGCAGGTAAACGGTATCTATCCCGTTTAATCATCAATGATTTCTTCCGCGCAGTTTGCCGAATCCTCTCTTAATATGCTGTGTAGGCATACCCTAGTTCATCGATTTATTTGAGGTCAAATCGGCTACCCACGCCTGGGTTTAGCCAGCTGTTGCCCGGGAAAAAAAAGGGTGGGGGGGGGGGGTGGCCAGCTGTCGCATGCTGACAGCTACTAGGAGCCACGGACGTGAGCTGAATGTCAGGCTTGGACCAGTGAGGAATGGTTCCTGAAAATGGCGTGACAGCCATCCTTACCAAAGGTACTACCAATACCTGACATCCCAGATCCCCCACCAGTCAATTAGAAAAGTGCCTTTCATCGGTCAATTAGAAAAGTGGTAAATAACAATTAGAGTTGAATAGAACTGTATGCTAAACAAGAAATATTACATTTGCTATAGAACCATGAATTGTAAGAAACTCTCGTACAATTTGATAGATTTGAAGATATCTTTTAAAAAAATGAAGCGAATGAATATAAGTATATTAGAATTATAAGGAATAAGACATTGTGGAGCAAAGGAATTGCACTGAGACGAATACGGAATATCTTACTCGGGAGGGTATAAATATGGAAGGGTCGGGATGTAAGCATAATCTTGGACAGACAAAGAGCGAAAACGGTAAAAAGGTATATGAAAATATCAGATTAAATAAAGTGATACAACGTTAGAGGTTAATATTATACTCGGCTATGCAATAATTATTTTTATAAACATACACAAAACAGACTTGGAGATGTGATTCTATAGAAAAATGCAGAAAATTCCTTGGACAGCCACAATGAGTAGTCTTTACATTTTCAAGGAGGCTAAATCGCAATGATGATTTATAACAAACATCAGAAACAGACATTCATCGATTTTTGGCCACATTATGAGACGACAAAAGTTAGATTATTTTGTGATAACAGGAAACAAGGAATTTTCTGCACTTTAATTATCCCAATTTGGAAAAACAAAGGCAGCAAAAGAGACTGCACACAATACAGAGGCATTTAACTGTTGAGTCATACTGGGAAAATATTTTGCAAAATTCTTGACAAAAGATTACGAGCTATTTTAGAACCCCAGCTAAGCGAAACACAACATGGATTTAGGAAAAACAAAGGATGCACAGATGCCATTTTTGCTCTTAGACAACTTATAGAAAAATCAATCGAATTCAATGAAACACTCTACTTAGCCTTTGTCGACCAAGAAAAGGCATTCGATAGATTAGATAGAAACAAGCTGTGGGACATCCTTAAACAATATGGAGTGAGTTCACATCTAACAAACCTATGTAGAAGCTTATACAACAACAGTGAATGCATAGTGAGAACAACTGGAGGACACTCAGAACCCTTCACCATAAGATCTGGAGTACGACAAGGTTGTGTCCTGTCCCCTCTCTTGTTCATAACATATATAGACAACATATGTAAAGAAACCAGCCAAGCAGAGGCAGCAAGAATACCGCATGACGAGAACACAGAAGAAGAACCATCTGCAAATCTAACCATTAGAGAACTCCTGTTTGCGGACGACCAAGCACTAATAGTAAAATCAGAAGCTGAATTACACGATCACATGAACAGTTTAAACGAAATGTGTAGGGAACATAACATGAAAATTAGCACACGCAAAACAGAGGTAATGACTATAACTAAAGAAGAACAAACAACAACAATTCACCTAAACGAACATCCCTTGAAACTAGTAAAGAGTTTCAAATACCTAGAAAGTATAATATCATCAAATGGCAGATCAGAAGACGAGATCGAAAATAGGTGCAATAAGGCAAATCAACTCATTGGACAAATGGCACCAATACTAAAGAACAAACATGTATCAATAACTACTAAGAAAGCACTTTACAACACAATCTACCTACAAACGGTATGCTACCAATGCCAAACCTGGACAATGACAGAAAAAGAGAAAAGAAAAATCACAACAACAGAAATGAGGTTCTGAGAAGTATACTCAACGTATCAAGAAGAGATAAGATCAGAAATGAAGAAATCAGGACTAAAGTGGGGGTTAAAGCAGCTTTAGATTTTATTAGAAAGCAGCAAGTCAAATGGTTTGGCCATGCAAGTAGGTTACCAGTCAACAGCATATCACAACAAGCAATGATGTACAGACAGGATGGAAACAGAGGAAGAGGCCGACCACGTAAACGCTGGACGGAGGGAATAGCAAAGTCCATGGGAATATCGATATATGAAGCCCAAATCGAGCACTCTCACGATGTTTATACTTCACCTCGACACCGCAAGGTACAAGAGGAACATGATGAGATGACATGAGAACAGGAAACTTTTCAAACGCAATGTCAACTTACTACACACGGTAAACTTATCGAATGCATACAGTCAAATTAGCACACACAGGAAACTTGTCAAAGACATACAGACTACTTATCATACAAATAAAACTTATCAAAGACTTACATGGAACTTATCACTTAGAGTAAATTTATCAATGACATACATGCAGCCAACTTATCACTTAGAGTAAATTTATCAATGACATACATGCAGCCAACTTATCACTTAGAGTAAATTTATCAATGACATACATGCAGCCACTTATCACTTAGAGTAAATTTATCAATGACATACATGCAGCCAACTTATCACTTAGAGTAATTTATCAATGACATACATGCAGCCAACTTATCACTTAGAGTAAATTTATCAATGACATACATGCAGCCACTTATCATCTTAGAGTAATTTATCAATGACATACATGCAGCCAACTTATCACTTAGAGTAAATTTATCAATGACATACATGCAGCCAACTTATCACTTAGAGTAAATTTATCAATGACATACATGCAGCCAACTTATCACTTAGAGTAAATTTATCAATGACATACATGCAGCCAACTTATCACTTAGAGTAAATTTATCAATGACATACATGCAGCCAACTTATCACTTAGAGTAAATTTATCAATGACATACGATGCAGCCAACCTTATCACTAGAGTAAAATTTATCATGCTACTGCAGCCTAACTTATCACTTAGAGTATTACATACATTGCAGCCACTTATCCACTTAGGAGTAAATTTATCAATGACATACATGCATCCAACTTATCACTTAGAGTAAATTTATTCAATTGACATACATGCAGCCAACTTATCACTTAGAGTAAATTTATCAATGATATACAACTTATCACTAGAGTAAAATTATCAATGACATACATGCAGCCAAACTTATCACTTAGAGTAAAATTTATCAATGACATACATGCAGCCAACTTATCACTTAGAGTAAATTTATCAATGACATACATGCAGCCAACTTATCCACTTAGAGTAAATTATCAATGACATACATGCAGCCAACTTACACTTAGAGTAAATTTATCAATGACATACATGCAGCCAACTATCACTAGAGTAAATTTATCAATGACATACATGCAGCCAACTTATCACTTAGAGTTAAATTTATCAATGACATAACATGCAGCCAACTTATCACTTAGACGTAAATATTTCAATGACATCACATGCAGCCAACTTATCACACTTAGAGTAAATTTATCAATGATCAATACATGGCAGCCAGACTTATCACTTAGAGTAATTTAATCACAATGAATTACACGTGCAGCCAACTTATCACTATGAGTAAAACTTTATCCCATCTGACATGACATGCAGCCAACTTATCACTTAGAGTAAATTTATCAATGACACTACATGCAGCATCAACATTATACACTTAAGAGTTAAATTTTATCAATGACATACATGCAGCCAACTTATCACTTAGAGTAAATTTATCAATGACATACATGCAGCCAACTTATCACACAAGTAAGACTTATGTAAGACATACATGAAACATCACAAACAGTAAACTTAACAAAGACATACAGGTAATGTATCACTCAAAGTAAACTCATAAAAAACATGCAGACAACAACTGATCATAAACAATTAACCTATCAAAACCACGGTCATCTAATCACACAACGACACATTATTACACAACGTCTAATTTTTTATACAAAGTCAACTTATCACTCAAAGTCATCTTACCAAAGATATAAAGTCAATTAATCAGAGACGCACAGTCAACTTATCACTCAATGTCATCTTACCAAAGACATAAAGTCAATTAATCAGAGACGCACAGTCAACTTATCACAACAAGTCAGCTTACCACACAAAGTAAACTTACAATACGTAAGTCAACTTATCACACACGGTCAATTTATCATACAAAGTGAACTCATCACACAAAGGCATCATACACACAAAGTCAACTTATCAAATGTAAAGTAAACAAATGAAAGCTATTCTTTGCCTATTTATTTTAAGGATAAGAATTCAAATATATTGTGACAACTGGAAAGACTTGTGGAAATAGAATTAAAGGAAGGCAGTGAGAGAAAATGCTGTAGAGACCTGTGTCAGCGCACGAGTTGCTGCATGTAACTGGAGATCACAAGTTGTCAAGAGGCATGATTTTGCACGCCTGTCGATAAGGCACTCGATAGTGGTTATGATGATGACTGGCAGTTACAAATAAATAAAATGTCTTTCTACGTGCAACGTAACAGTGAATGTAACTAGTCTGTAACAAACTGTGTACTTAGTGTACTTTAGTAACAGCAAATGGCAGGAGTTGTTACAGGAGCTACGAGTAGAATAGCTGAAGCAAACAGAGAATTTGTAAAAATGATGAATATTCTGTACAATATGCCTTTGTCGAACCAGGTGAGAAAAACAGTTCTTAAGTGAATTGTCCAGCCAATCCTGATGTATGGAAGTAAGTCATTGACAGTTAGCACAGTGATAACGAATTATTTAGAAGATGTAGAGATGCGCTTTTATGGAAGAATGATGAGAACGACACTGAGGGACAAAAGTGTGATGAAGATATTTTATAACAAGTTAATTCACACAGTGAGCTGGTTACTTGCATCAGAAGTAGACGATCACATTTTCGGGCACGCCAAGAAAAGGGAAGCTGAAGTACGTCGTGACAATGTGGAAGCTGGAGAGGAGGAGAGGCAGGGGGAGACGCGAGAGAAGATTATTGGACAATGTAACATCATGATATGGAGATGCATTTGAATCATAAATTATAGGCATTACGCGAGACAGAAGGCTATAAACAGACATGTTAACCAACGCCAGACGGCATGGACTATAAGAAGAAATGCAGAACGCGAGACAGAATGCTATAAACATACAGGATACCTTACGCCACACGACAACGACAATAAGAAGGAGAAGCACCAACAACTTAATATGCCTCAAAATGCAGAGAAGGGTCGTTGACTTTTCTAATAATCCCACTGTGGGTCTTTGGGCGTTTCCCAAAAGATTACATTATAGGACAACTTCCTTAATGTTGAGTTGATTTGAGTCAAGAACCGACATCAGAGCACGCGGGACATTCCCATATTTACTGCGTTATCATCTTCAATGCCGGCTTCGTGGCTTAGAGGTTATGACTTTTCTCCGTAATCTCGTATACTCTCGTCGGTGACATGATGACGGTGAGAATCAGCAGTGGTTCGAAACGCATCGGTAACTTACGGGGTATGTGAGCCGGCCGCTCAGAAAGCAATGGCAAACTACTGAGCGTAATCTTGCCAGGAAATGAACATACAGCTGAAAGATGCTGGTGTTGACAGCGATGTCCTGTAAAGGATATGCAAAAAAAAAAATCATCTTCAATAGACAGCGAAGAGTCCCAAAACTAATGGTACCAGTACCAGTCTGATTATGTGTCCGTCTGGCCTGTCCCCGGAGTCCTGAGTGTCGGCCAGATCCTCTGAACACTCCCTGCAGCACCATTCTCTCCAATCCATGAATATCTAGTTATTCTTTAGCATTATAAAGGACCCGACCAGGAGACAATGGCTACGGTCACTGACCAGTATGGTCACTGCTAGGAAGGAAAGCAATGGCAAACTACCTTCTTTACAGATGCCAAGAAAATCATGTTGTGTGAAATCATCGATAATCAGAGAAACGGCGTAAATGGGTGCTCCATAGGAGCAGCCTCGCCCGGTAGGGATAGTCATGCGCACCAGGTGACTCCAGACCGTCAACAGGCTACTAGGTGCAACAGATTAATATCATTGAAAGTAGGAACTTGGAACGTTAGAACAATGAATGCAGATGGAAAATTAGAAAACATCAAAAAAGAAATGGGGAGAGAGAAGATTAACATATTAGGAGTATCGGAAACGAGATTGAAAGGAGCAGGGATAAGGACAGGAGAGGATTGTAAGATTATTTACTCTGGGGGAGAAGAACAGCAAAGAGGTGTAGCCATTATATTAGATAAGCAAACATCAAATTCTGTCAAAGGATATCATGCTGTGTCAGACAGAGTCCTATTAGTAAAATTAAACGGAAGACCTTTTAAAATAAATGTCATTCAAGTATATGCCCCAACAAGTGAAAGCAGTGAAGAAAGCATAGAGGAATTTTATAATGACGTGGAGTCTGCTTTGAAGAACTGCAAATCATCAGAAATAAATATCATAATGGGTGATTTCAACGCAAAAATAGGACATCAAGGCGATGGATGCAGTGTAGGCAACCATGGTTTGGGAGAGAGAAATGATAGAGGATACAGACTTGTAGAATGGGCAAAAGAACAAGAAATGGTTGTAGGAAACACCTGGTTTAAACAGCATCCTAGAAGATTATGGACATGGAGGAGTCCAGACAGCAGGATTAAAAACCAGATAGATTACATCCTGATTAGCAAAAGGTTTCGAAATGCGTTAACAGTCGTAAAAACAGTTCCAAATGCAGACTGTTACAGTGATCACAGATTAATTACAGGCACATTGAGGGTAAAGTTAAAGAAAGTCAAGTATACAGCAGGAAACCCTAAATATGACTTGTGCAAATTGAAAACTGACAAAGAAATACAAGATAATTTTAACATAGAAGTAAAGAACAAATTTGATATATTGTCTGATCTAGAGATCCTGTTTCAAGATGTAGATGATCAATGGGAAACGATGAAGAATTCAATCAGTTGCGCAGCACAATAAACTATTCCAAAAGTAAAGAAAGTGGGCCGTAAGACATGGATGACTGAAGAAATTTTACAACTAATGGAAACAAGAAGACAGAACAAAAATAATCCTGCCAAATATGAAGAAATTCACAGAAAAGTGAGAACCTTATGTAAGGAGGCAAAAGAAACATGGCTTGAGAAAAATTGCAGAGAAATTGAAAAACAACACAACAGTAACAATGCGAAACTAATGCACAAAAGAATTCAGGAGCTTACTAATCAAAGAACACGTACATCAGCAGGCTGCCTAAAGACAAAAGATGGAAGAGTCATAATAGAAAAAGATCAGATCTTACATGAATGGTCAGATTATGTGAAAAACCTTTATGACGATAACAGAGACGAACAGTATGATGTCCAAAATAATAATGAAGGACCAGCAATTTTAAAGATGGAGGTTCAGAATGCGCTTAACCATATGAAATCTGGCAAGACCCCCGGTTCAGACAGCGTCACAACAGAAATGATTAATGCTTTAGAAGAATATGGAATAGATAAAGTTACCAGTCTGCTTAATACAATATATGATACTGGAAATATACCTCAGGAGTTATGTAATTCTGTATTTATTGCAATCCCAAAGAAATCAGGAGCCTTGGAATGTGATCAACATCGAACAATTAGTATAATGAGTCACATCACGAAGATTTTGCTAAGAATTATCATGCAAAGAGTTAGGAGGAAAATACAACCTGAAATAGGAGAAGAACAATGTGGGTTTGTGGAAGGCAAGGGTACAGTAAATGCTGTGTATATACTGAGAAACATAATCGAACGTTCTATAGAAGTAAACAAAGATCTACACCTTTGCTTTATTGACTACACAAAGGCTTTTGATAAAGTGAGACATGTCAACATGATAAGGATGCTTGAAGATCTACAAATTGATGGAAAAGATCTTAGACTTGTAAAAAACATATATTGGAAACAACAAGCTGCCATAAGAGTTGATAATAAAGTAAGCCAATATCAGCCTATTAAAAGGGGTGTGAGACAAGGATGTGTAATGTCTCCAGATCTGTTTTCCCTGTACAGTGAAAGTATTTTCAGAAATATTGAAGATATGGAAGGAATCAACATTGGGGGACGATGCATCAATAACATTAGATATGCAGATGATACAGTCTTGATTGCAGACAATGAACAGGACCTGCACAATTTAGTAGATGCGATTGTTACACACAGTGAACAACTAGGGTTAGAATTAAATTGTAAAAAGACACAGATTATGGTCGTCACTAGGAAGGACGAAATACCACAATGTAATATACAAGTAAATGGGAATATTCTTCAACAAGTGAGCAGGTACAATTATCTCGGAACAGTAATAACATCTGATGGGAGATGCCTTGAAGAGATTAGAACAAGAATCGCCATGGCAAAAGTAGCCTTTAGCAAGATGAAAAACATATTGACCAATAAAAAGATGTCAATTGAAACGAGAAAAAGAGTGTTGAGATGCTACATTGAACCTGTACTTTTATATGGATGTGAAGCGTGGACAATGAGCAGTCAGGCTGAAAAACATCTGATGGCTGTAGAGATGTGGTTTCTGAGGAAAATGCAAAGAATACCATGGACAGCCAGAAAGACCAATGAACAAGTCCTTCAAGAAACAAATGAAGATCGTAAATTGATTAGAGAAATTAGACGTAGCCAGTCAAAATTTTTTGGGCATGTTATGAGAAGAAATGGATTGGAGAATTTGGTGACAACTGGTAAGATCGAGGGGAACAGACCAAGGGGAAGACCTAGAAGCAAGTACCTGGATGGCTTGGCCTTGTGGCATGGTCGAGACAGAAACACGGAGCTGATCCATGACTCTGGTGATCGAGTGAGATGGCAGAACATGACCGCCCACGCTTACCGGCATGGCACGTGATGGATGGATGGACCACGTCTGCCTAATATTGCACCTTCCTTACTATAAAGCGTATACACGAAACCATAGAAGTGTCCATGTACGTGAGATAATTGTGAGGCAAATCAGTTTCAGAACCTCTACAACAGAGCATGTCTTGTTGGCCCTTTCACCACTGCACATCTGCTACTTTTTCGAAGGGTTGCCGTCGACTGAAAGTGGCACTCGTGAATCATGTGTGGCTATGACGTTCGGTTTTGTTTTTGTCTACCGCGCCTCTTCATAACTTAAATTGTACATTACATTTTGCCCAAGGAATTTTCCATATATGAGTCTGCGATGTGATAGTGCTATCATATTTGTTGTAAGGATGAATAGGTTACCAATCTCTCTCACTTTACAAGCGACGAGTCTAGGCATCGAACCACTGTCCCCCCGTTTCTCATAACATAACCAGAGCAGTTCTCTATCAACTCCGCTAGCGCGCCGCCCTCTTAATATCTAGTAGAAAATTTCACACATTTTACAACGTTTTCAGAAAATATCTTTGGCCATCATCAGTGTCATAATGTTACTTTAGTGTCTTTTAGAAGATACTGCAATGACACCTCAGCATTTATTGGTTGATTGTCAATTTACTAAACTATTTTACTTTAAGTAGTCTGCCATTGCTTTCTGAACTTCCAACGCCTCATACCATCAAATGTAATGCAAACCCATTTGCTTCCAAATCGCCCGGCTGATTTCATACCCTGGCACCCATAAGTCGGGGAAACTGCGGTTCATTAACCCTTTAACCCCAGACGCCATTGTTATAATGTAATGGGATATGGCCAGATTTCGTACTGTAAATAAACTGAGTAGCCAGAAAGCATCCGCAATCAACTGATACCGCGACTGTAATAAATGTATTCCCTTCTTGTCTTCTATGAGTTAATCAATAGCAGTGACGTTACCTCTTTTGTTGCGAAGACGAATCGACACTCTATGCTCTCCATATATCCGAGTCTTTGTATATTACGTCAGCTCACCTTGTGACCTAGTTGCCCAGGTAACGTGAACATTATTATACACTTAAGAGAATTATTGTCTGTCCATTCATGTCAGGCACTCGCATGTTCAAGCCTTAATCACACCGGCCCCATACAGAATTCTCTGTTTCAGTTAGAAATCCTTTCAGTTCATTCCACTCATAGTTTCATTTCAAGCACACTTGACCATTCTCAAGTGGGTTTCTAAAAAAAATACAACTGTGAGTAAATATGTAACAGTATTTTGATGTCAACAACGCACTCGGTGCTCCCAGTAAAATATTTATTTTCTGAATTTACATTTCTAGAATCCTTCACCTCTTGTACGACCACTTACTTTTGATTTCAGTGCAGCAAGGATGCAGCGTGAGCGATAATCACAAAGGCACAAACATTGAGATATTGATGTTTAGTACTTCAAAACAAACTTTACAGCGTGAATCCGCAATATTTCGTATACGTGAAAAAGAAAAAAAGAAAAAAAAAAACACACACACACACGAAGCAAAGAGCGCATTGAGGCGTATTGAGTAAACTATGCTAGGCCTATATTTGTATAGATCAACTGGCACTCTGTGGGTGATAAGATCAAAAGCACACCATTGCTTGTAACGTCTCAGAACATTCTGAGTACTCGTTTTAGTACACGAGAAATCGGGTAAACAGATTGCATCTTTTATTTTCAAAATGAATTGCATGCCGCGTTGAGGATACGAAAATTCAACCCATTGCGTTACCGCTGCTCCAATTTCAAACACGGGGCGAGTTGTAACCGCGCGTACTTATAGATATGTCCGCGCCGTGGCCTAGGGGCAGCGAACGCGTTTCACAGTCCACCGTCATACAAGAGTCAAGGGTTCCAAATCAGCCGTGGGCCATTTAGAAACAGACCACTTTGTTCTGATGTTTAACAATGGTATTATCGTCGGTCGTTTCGAAAGCAAGGACAAACTACTGAACTTAACCTTGCCCAGTAAATCACAAACAGCCGAAAATGGATAGCGTTGAAATCGAAGTCTTGTGACAGAGAAGCAACGATCTTTATAAGTTTCTATGTGCCTCCCACTTCCTGTGACACAGAAACTACTATCTTTATAAGTTTCTAATATAACTATCACGGCCTGTTACATATAAGCACGTAAATTTGTACTTTTATAATATAACTGCCACGTCTTATTACAGAAGCAACTAATTTTAGAAGTTTTCAATATAAATACCACATCCTGTAACAGAGAAGCAGCTAACTATATTAATTTCTAATATAAATAGCACGTCCTGTAACAGAGAAGCTGCTAACTGTATTAATTTCTAATATAAATAGCACGTCCTGTAACAGAGAAGAAAGCAACTTATAAGTTTCTAATATGACTGCCACGTCCTGTGACAAAGAAACAACTAACTTTATACTTTCTAATTTGTCTGCCAAATGGTCTGTTAGCATCAGTCACTGGTTGTGTGATGTTTGAGTGGGGCAATGCGCAAATAAAACTGGAGAAACGGATGGTATTAGAGATGTGTATAACATAATGCCGGTGTAATAAATCAATAGCGATGTGTGTCGCCTAATTTCGGTGTGATAAATCAAATATTAGTGCCAAGAACGGATGCAAACCAAGAACAAACATTCAGCTTCTACATTAGGATTCAATTCTCCGCGATGTGCTACTGTAAATTCTAGTCGGTCAATAGAGCCATGTATGGTAGATTTTATTGTTTACAGCAATATGCTTACATTCACAACAATGTTTAAATTAATACCGCTGCAGGGATCAAACGCCCCACCTCGTCAGCAGCGCAGTGGGAGTTTGAGAGCTTGGGTGTTAATAACCTTTCGGACACTCCAACCTGCTCACGTATAAATAAACAAATTTCTTGCACGTGCAGCAACTTTCATGTGGAAGGAACACACGCACAATCCGAAATAATAACTATAAAAGTTTCTTGGGCTGCTCCTGCTATTACTGCTGCTGCTGCTGCTGCTGCTCCTCCTCCTCCTCCTCATACTCCTCCTCCTACTCCTCCTCCTCCTCCTACTACTACTACTACCACTACTACTACTTCTACAACTATTATTACTACTACTACTACTACTACTACTACTACTACTACTACTACTACTACTACTACTAATACTACTACTAGTACTACTACTACTACTACTACTACTACTACTACTACTACTACTACTACTACTACTACTACTATTGCTGCTGCTGATGCTGCTGCTGCTGCAACTACAACTAACATTACTGCTACTGCTGCAAGTACCACTATTATTGCTACTACCATTCTACTATCTCTAGGCTGTACTATAGGATCCTTTGAACACCATTAGCACCAAATGCCATGCTGATCCGCGTGGGCACTTATAGTTCACTATCACAAACTATCACCAAGATATTGGATAACTTCTGTATTCGTTCCCCGATATTTGTCATTTGGTCAAGCTATTCAGAGAGCTATCTCTTTGTCAGCCCTTGGTTTTTTCCACTCACATTTGACATCTGTCACTATATTGTCATGTTTTTGTTTTTCGGCTCACGACTTTGTGTCTCCTGCCTCTTGCCCCCGCCCCCCTTTCCTGTCTAATTCCCAAACAAAATAAAAACATGAATAACTTATTGACTGTGTACGTCTTAGTAAACATATCTGAGCTACCGTATACCAGTAGACTGTACTACATGCTTTCTGTTATCGCCGAATGTTGGGCGGCCCTCACAAAACCCAATTCACCACATTGTACCAACGGCTTTAAGCGGCGGAGCGCAACTGAGAGGGTAAAAGCCTTATTCTGGTGTGAGGAATTGCAAACTATTACATGCGGAACAGGCCCTAAATCTTTGTCGGCAACTGGTCTATGATGGAAGCTCCGACAGGCGGACAGTTAGAGCATTGCTTTGCTGCCCGGAAGCTTCTGCAAATTGTCTATTCCAGATAAGTATTGGCGTTAACTTTCTTCTGGAGTAAACTTGGCAGGCTGAGAGAGACAGCATGCTGCTTTGTCGATTCATGATCTCTGAAATTCAGCCTAGGTATTGCGCTATGGAGAGGTATAACTCCATCCCTGGTCTTACACCATGGGTTATAGTTATTATGCCTTTTTAAAGCATAGGCAACTTGCCGTCCACACAGACGATAGTTTTTTACATTGTGCTTCAAACAGGCATAATAGCTACAACCCATGGCGGTAGCGAATGTGACGTATCAGACCAATTCGCGCTGCAAATGTTCGACCACAATGGATGGCTGTGAACACATCACGCACCATCTTACGCCTCACGTGCTCAGATTGTGACCTATCTGCAATCATTTTCGCCTTTGTTTTTATTCACTTTCTGATATTTTCCCTCCATGCAACACGTTCGGCGGCGACCTGATCCCAATGTGCATTATCAATGCCTGTATCAATCATGTCCCGCTTACACACATCTTTGTATCGTAGTCGAGGCCGACCCCGATATCTCTTCCATCTATCCATCATGCGTCATGCCGATAAGCGTGGGCGGTCATATTTTGCCATCTCACTTGATCACCAGAGTCCAAGATCTGCTCCGTGTTTCTGTCTCGTCCATGCCATGTGGCCAAAGCCATCCAGATATTTTCCTCTCGGTCTTCCTCTTGGTCTGTTCCCTTCGATCTTGCCAGTTGTCACCAAGTTCTCCAAGTCATTTCTTCTCATAACATGTCCAAAACATTTTGACTGTCTACGTCTAATTACTTTAAATACTTCTTTAGCTAATTGTAATTCTTACTTCAATGGATATATCGGTAATCTCCGCATGTTTTTCATATAGAAGGCCATAAAATATTACCAAAGTTCTACAGAAAATTTGTCCATAAAGCAGTTTTGCACGGAACACACATGCTATAGTTCACACATGGTCACTATCTACCTTGCACACTGACCCCTCAAAATCTACAAATCATTACTAAACTATATTTTGTATTTGTTATCTAATCAGCTGGAAATTGTGTATATAAGGACGACGGTCTTGTTGCTTCTTCCTCAGAATCCACATGTGCATGACAACAAGGTAAGAGAAATGATGTTCACTAAATTCAATTTTCAACAGTTCATCGCCATCAAGTGAAGCCTGAACAATGAAGGCTCATAGTAATTTATGCTAATCAATTTCTGTCCTAAACCATCACCTTACATTATGCAATACAATATATTGACTATATCCTGATGTTGTTTGTTCATTTATATATTTGTCCCGTCTAAATCTTTTGCCCTCATTTTTAAAGTCCATTATGGTCAAAGGAGGTCGATATGTCATTTAATGTGATCAAATTACGATGTCTTTTTGTAAGGATACTGCCTTCAGTTGCGCCGTTTTTTACTGAAATGTTTTTTATCTTGTGTGTGTACAGCCAATCAATGTTCTATTTTCTTGTAGTAATGATACATAAACAAGGACAGATATTTAATAGTTTTCCATTTCCTTCTACTTATCGTGCCGAAATATGGACAGTTAGTTAACTATGTACAAGTTTATTCCAGTTAAGATGTAAACACAAAAGCCAAAGACAATATGTTGCACGATGTATTGCCTAGTATATATGGTTGCATCTCGTCAGTTGCATACTGCAGAGTAATATACCATCTGGAGTGAAAAAATGAATAAGACTTAAGCTGAAACAATTAAAACAAATAGTCACAGGTATTGTTCGATATGGAATATTTGTTATCCCCACAGTAATTTAACAACTTTAACATGACCTCTTTATGTTTGCACAAATTAGACTAGAACCGCATAATTGCTAATGTCTCACTATATGTGAGTTATTAGTAAAGAGATACAAACAAGGATAATTACCTAGCTCTCTGCCATTGCCTTTAATAATTAACTTCTTTTCTTTTAGGAGTTTGGTGAAGGTATGTTTAAGTAAAGTATGACTACACAAAGGCTTTCGACAAAGTGCGAAGGTAGCCTTTGCCAGATGAAAAACATACTGACCAATAAAAAGATATCAATTGAAAAGAGAAAAAGAGTGTTGAAGTGCTACATAGAACCTGTACTTTGTATGAATGTGAAGTGTGGACAATGAATAGTCAAGCTGAGAAACAGCTGATGGCTGTGGAAATGTGGTTTCTGAGGAAAATGCAAAGAAAACCATGGACAGACAGAAAAACCAATGAACAAGTCCTTCAAGAAACAAATGAAGATCATAAACTGATTAGAGTCATTAGACGTAGACAGCCAAAATTTGTTGTGCATGTTATGAGAAGAAATGACTTGGAGAACTTGGCGACAACTGACAAGATCGAAGAGAAAGACCAAGGGGAAGACCGAGAAGTAAATACCTGAATGGCGTGGCCACGTGGCATGGTCGAGACAGGAACACGGAGCTGATCCACGACTCTGGTGATCGAGTGAGATGGCAGAACATGACCGCCCACGCTTATCGGCATGACACATGATGGATGGATGTTTGCTTGTTAAATAATGTGCTGAAGAAACAGGTGGAGAAAACCGTGCAAGAGGAAGACAAAGTTACATCTAATGGGCTGGAGCTAGTCTGTGTCAGTACACCTTGAAGATGTGCAACAGGTGTAAAATTTGAATTAGGAATATGCACTTTATAATAATGACGATGATAATGATAGGTTGAAGCAATGTACGACACTGTAGTCTTACACAGTCCAAGATGCACTATGTTCAACAATGATTGCCACATGAATCTCCTCAAAGTGCAACATGTGGCGGAGTGTCTTAGATGTACAACCTCCGCCTCTAAACCAAACAGAGCTGTTTCCATTGGTTTTAAACAAATTAACACAATAATCGTACACACGCCTCTAATCGAGAGATTGTGAATCTAACGTCCAGCCTTCCCATATAATGACCTGTGGGTATGTTTCACACGTTAAAACTCCTTCGGCAGTTGGAATTCGAACAGTGTAGGTCGTATAGGTCGCAGCTCTGGCAACATTTTAACATACAAAGTCGCTTAAAAGTCGACAGGGTCGACTTCATTGCACCGGGTTTTATCCCATATGGCTTGGTCTCTTTCCGCAGCACGGAAAGCGTCGCATAAAGCACGAACTCCGTAGCTTTTAGCGACGATCCACAGGAGTCTCCGAAACATTTAACTCGTAAACCGAAGGACGCGGCCCGGAATCGAACCCACGACCTTCGGAGCACGAGTCAAACGGAAAACTTACGCACAAAATAATATGTAAAGCTTGCATGATTCTGATATGTACACGTTTGTATTCTCGATGGTGCATTGGATTCGTGCACCGTGCAGAGACTCTCTGTGTGTGATCACTGAGAGGAGATAGGCATTTTTAGAAAGTTGTTGTGAATAAAGTAATGTATCACACATCCCCTCAGAGATAAAAATAAACAAAGTGGAAAAGAATATTATAATTACTACAAGTCAATATCTATAGTCTGTCCAGAAAAGAATGCCTTCATTCATGATCAATTATTTTGAAAACTGTCTGTTGCATAGTTATGAAATTTTTCCTGCCGTCTTATATTTACTCCCACCCAAGGAATATGTCTTTGATAGGTACAAAAGCAACTTAAATCATGGAAAGCGGCGACATTTCTTTTATGTACTGGTGAAAAACTAGTGATTTCTCGCTAACAAACTTGTTTTACAGTAATGCCAATGCCCCCGCCAGTTTGGATGACAAACACAAGGCGTATCCAGATTCGTATGGGAGTGGGTGCAATGTCTACTCTGCTGAGACGGAACATGATTACCTGTTTTGAACGACGAATGTAGCTGTGAATGTCTCTGTAGTGGGCTTCCTTCTTAACGGTCAAGATGTTGGTCCTCTTTTCATTGAAGTTTATAGAATGATTCGTATGTTCGTGTGTTGTCCCCTCATTTGACAACGTGTTTCTTCTCACGTTTCTTGTTATTGTCAGGGTCTTAAGCCTGGCTCGTTGTACCTAACATATGTGAGACAAGTACAAGTACAAAATGATTGGACTTGACACACAATGACACTAAGTTCAATGGATTTATTCACAATTCACATGCAAGACAATCTAGTTTGGCATGTGATGATCATTACAATACATATACAATACATCAGTACACTTACAGACAAAACCCACAGCATCACAGTCTATCTCACAAGATATACAAGTACTCGACTTTCGGGCACAGAAACGATACGAAGCCTTTCTCAACCCACACGTCTTGTCATGTCCGAGTTCCCAAGCAGTCTGCCGGTTTCCTCACACAGTGCTTGCCCTGTGGACTGGCTTCACGAGGACTGTGTGCGTCCTGCTTTGTCCTTGCCTGACCGCTGACGATCGCGTCCGCCAGCAACCTGTGGGCAGGTAACTGGTACTCGCCTGGCGGCCGTAACGATGTTACTGCATCCCGGCTGGCGACTATTCGCCTGGCGGGCGTAACGATGTTCCTGCATCTCGGTTGGAGACATAGAGATTCTGACAGTTATGCCACAATATGTCAGTTCCCACCACAATAGTACTCTTCGGTTGGTATTCAGTGCGTCTAGAGATTTTTGTTTTTTCAATGTCAGTTGTTTGTCACCGTTGACGGCTTACGGAATTGAAAATTCATCACTGTGGAATACAAACTGTTGCCATAAACAAGTTGTATTATTTATGCCGACGCTGTAATGTTTAGGGCCTGCAATTCTTCTGAATATGTGGAACAAAATATCCCATGTAGGTGTGCATGTGGATTAATGTCTGCGATCTGCCCATACCTTAATCGGTGTCAGACGATTCCAGTAAGTTGATTACTGCTATCGGTTGCATAAAATTCAATCCATCCTTTCTCCAATAGTCATCTTCCTCTTTCAACACATGGTCCTCACATTTTTTCCAGTAACTTTTATCAATTTTTAATAGCGCGGTCTGAGTTAGTATCTTGACGTCAGACAATTTGAATAGATAGATTGATTGATTGATTTAGAAACCGACATCATAGCTTTCGGGTCATTCCCATAAGCGCTCCTGTCTCCATCCTCCGCAGCCAGCGAAGAGTTCCAACACCAATAATTCCGTAGCAAACTGATTATATGTCCGTCTCGCCTTTCCTCTGAGCGTCGAGCCTCGGCCAGATCCCCTCGTCACTCCTCGCTTCCTCATTCTTGCCAGACCATGGTGATCCATTTGCTCCTTACGAGGTGTACACGTGCTCCCACAAGGCTGCAACCACGTCTGCCTTGTCATGCATCAATTTTTTTTTATTTTTTTTTGTGCATATCCTTTACAGGACATCGCTGTCAACATCAGCATCTTTCAGCTGAATGTTGATTTCTTGGCAAGATTACGCTTAATAGTTTGTCATTGCTTTCTGAGCGGGCCGGCTCAGTTATCCCGCAAGTCACCAGAGGGGATCGAACCGCTCCCAGCTCTCGCCCCGCTACGAGACTCTGCGTGATAAACGGGATACGGAGAAAGTGTTGTAACCCCTCGGCCAGAGAGATCGGCCATGCATCAATGCCGTAGGTATTTTGTCTTCTTGGGCAACTACATTGTGATACGATGCATTGTCCATAATTAGACAAGACGGTCTATCTAGGGCTAGAAGCACTGTATTCTCGAGCCAATTGCTAAATACATTGCCATTCATCTCATTACGATAATCCCTATTGTCTGTATGTTTTGATACGAACACGAGTCCAGCATTCTGCAGTAAACCATTTTGAGCACTATCAGCATAGGCTATGACGAAACGCTGTCCTTTACTACTGGGCACATATCGCGTTATCTTTTCGTCCACTGATTGCCATTCCTTTCCACTTGTGTGGTGCGCACTGATCCAAGTTTCATCCAAATACACTATGTCATAATTTTATTTGCGCATTTCCCTTATTTCACGTAGGTATCTGATTCTCGTGGCTCCTAAATGCGGATGCTCGCAAATGATATTTCTACCTCCCTTGTACTTTCTAAACGTGAAGCCTTATATGAAAGGACCCACAATAATGACACACCTCTGAAGATACTGCGTCACCACTGAACACTCCCCGTTTCACTTCTCAAGGCTCTTATCGTAAGGCCAATCCCGAGAACAACGTGGAAATTTACTATTGAACTGCTCATGTTTCCTCGTGAAGATGTAATACTTCTAATAATGTGCACTTCATCTCTGTCCCATAAATTATATACCACATATAAACAAACTGTGAAATCTGCTGTACAATCTCAAGAACAAATATTTTTTTTTGTTGGGTGCACATCATGATAAGGTTGTATGCCAAATCTCATTATTTTCTCTCAGCTGGTTACTGAGATATGGAATTTTATTTTGGGGCAGACAAAAGTAAATGGACTATATTACACTTTGTGGGTAGAATTACAGGTGCACCAGAAATTGTGTTGGGAAGTAAAGACTGAATACATCACTTATCGAGTGTTAAATAGAAGTCAAATGTATTGGCTAGCGACTATGTAAAGATGAGGCCTAAAATAATATTTAGAGAACCACAAGTAACGTTTGGTCGAACGAAAGTCAATGTAAAACTGTTCACTTTACTGAAATGTGTGGTTAGATACAAGTGCAGCTACAAGATGGTGGATTCTGTGAGAAACCTTGGCATTGTGTGGTTTATTGGGGTCATGTGTGTCGTGCAGACGTTAGCTCAGGTGTGTCCCTACAGTCACCCGGTGAGTCGGATAAGTATGTTACTCACTCATCATCATCTTGTAGTAGATTATTTGCAGAGCCACGCTCTTAACATATTTTGTTGTTATGGTAGACATTTTGAATAATCACGTTTTCTTCCAAATAAATTGTGGAAATTATGACAACAAAGAATGACTGTGTTTAAGCATTTGTTAAAAACATGCCAGTTATTTTTAATATTTCATTGTTTGTTTTGACGCCGGCTCTGAAGCAAAAGGGTTATGGACGCAATTCGTAATCCAGCGTACCGCGTTCGAAACACAGCTGCGGGACATCTGGCAACATACCACTTTGAGTTGGTTTCATACAATGGTATGATTGCTGGTCTTTCAGAATGCAATAGCAAACTACTGAACGTAAACTTGTCTAGGAATCAAACACCAAACAATGCTGGGGTTGACTTGGACTTCTTGTAAAGGATATGCAACTAACTTATTTTTTGTTATATCTATGCTTTTATCCTTCTATTTCTTCCTCTTCCACCACCACCTCTTCCTCCTCCTCCTCTTCTTCTTCATCTTAATTACCGTCTTCTTATCTGATTTTTGTTGTTTCTCTGACCCCAGCGAAATCTCTGTAGGGGAAAGCGTGCCCTGTCTGATGTGATGTAAGTCAGTGTAAACAGAATGAAAATAATAGTTTTAGGTCGTCTGATGTAATTAAAGTGCAGACAGGGTGAAATTCATTGTTGAGTTTTATCCGCCTACTATGGGTAGGCAGAATATACATATTTTATGTAAAGATGTAATTATCTGAGGAAACCCACATTTTAATCCCCGCGGAACTGCTCTGTGGTCACTCTACCGTGTAAATATTAGGGGCATTCATTTGAAACCCGGTCCAATGGCTTTATTACAAAAGCATGAAAGAAAATTTAACAGGTGTGGTAGAATTAAACAAAGCATTTATTTTGAATGAAATATGCACCACTGGGTTGATCAGAAGAAATCGCCGTAGGCATTCAGGCAAGCATCCCATTGCTTTGGCAGGCGGCGAATGCCGTCCGCAAATAAAAAGGATTGTGGTTGCTCATTGAACTAAGTGTTTACCGCGTTCATTACCTCTGCATCTGTGTGAAATCATTGCCCCTGGAGGGCTTCTTCTAGAGATCCGAACAAATGAAACTCACATGGTGACTAAAAAGGACTATAGGCTGGATGTTGCAGAATTTCCCACTTCTTCCTTGCTAATGCTTCCTGCACTATCTTTGTGACATGCCGACGAGCATTATCTTGCAACATATTCACACCGCGAGAAAGTATGCCGGGTCGTTTATTCTTGATGGCTTTTTGCAGCTTGTCTAATGTTTGCAAGCAGTGGGTAGAGTTGATGTTGACACGAGGTTCTGTAAAGTCGGCCAACAATAGACCTTCATGGTCAAAGAATGCGCTCAGCATAACCTTACCAGCTGAAACCTGTAACTTGAATTTGTTGGCTTTTGGTTCCATTGCATGTTCTCTCTTTTGCTGCCCGGCTCAAAGTGGTGACACCATGACTCATCGCCTGCCACTATGCGGAAGAGAAATTCATCACCCTCCACTCTGTAACGCAGCAAGTGGTTCAAACACCATCCCATGCGTTCTTCTTTTTGGTGGTCGGTCAACATCCGTGGTAGCCACTGTGAACACAGCTTCCTATATTGCAGTTTCTTACGAACTACCTTTTGAATTGTCCCAATTGTCACATCAAATTCTGTCGCTAGCGAATGCATGCTTCAACAACGGTTCTTCAGTACTGTTGCATCAATTTTGGCGATGGTTTTTTTCTGTTGCGGCAATATGCTCTTGACCCGGCTGTCGAAGATCTGTCGTGAACTGACGCCCGTTACGAAATATTCGTGCCAGTCTGTCACTGTTGTCTTCGACACACATTTGTTATCGTACGTATCCTGCATTCCTCGATGAATGTCCACTGGTCGACATCCTTCACATGAAAGAAACTGAATCACCGCTCTTTAAGATTCTTTGGACGGATTTTGGATCAACCCGACCATTTTCTCAACGGTCAGAAACAGAACCTATGCATCATGGGACGATAAGCACGTGCTCTTTTACTCATTGGTCAGTCATTATCACATGGCTATGACATGATCATGTTCAACGTACGCAATTACGCGCGGTGCTGCACGAACGGATTTGAAATGAACGCCCCTTATAATTATAAAATATAACGCTATTTGAAGTATACCCGATGTTAGCAGAAAAAAGCACGAACAACATCCGCCTGTGATGGCAAACAAATGCAGCTCTGTTGTAGTCGTAGGAATGAGAAGTGATACTCACGTGAGCAATAATCACAACGACGGGAACTCGTTTGAAGGAAGCTGCTTGCAAGAGATAATTGATTTTAAAGATAATTATTTTAAGTGGAGCATCGTTGAATAAAAAGGGAAAGGGGGGAGGGGGGTGTTGCTATAAAGGAAATCACTTTCAAAAGTATTACTATGAAAGGAGCTACTTTGAAGCGAATTATTTATACATTATTTTCTCTATGATGAATAAAGTTGAAGCTAACGGCGTTTAAAGGAACTATTTTGGAGGGAACTACTCTGAAGAGATCTACTTTGAAGGAAAGGATGCTGAATGAAGCTCCATATTTGCATGTGTATGTTGTGTGTGGGTGTGTGTATGTACATGTGTGTGAGAGAGAAGAGAGAGAGAGAGAGAGAGAGAGAGAGAGAGAGAGAGAGAGAGAGAGAGAGAGAGAGAGAGAGAGAGAGAGAGAGAGAGAAAGAGAGTTGAGCGGAAGCATGTCATCTAACATGCTGTTCCATATGTTTTGTGTATTCTCATTTTCATATTATCATTTTGATGCACTTGATTTTAACATGCATAAAATGAATTCATGTAAATTACTGTAAAGTAAGTGAGAGAGTTAGTGAGTGTGAGTGAGAGAGAGAGAAAAAGTGAATGGATGAGTGTGAGAGTGTGTGTATGTAGAGAGAGAGAGAGAGAGAGAGAGAGAGAGAGAGAGAGAGAGAGAGACAGAGAGAGACAGAGAGAGACAGAGAGAGAGACAAACAGAGAGAGAGAGAGAGAGAGAGAGAGAGAGAGAGAGAGAGAGAGAGAGAGAGAGAGAGAGAGTTGAGCCCATGCATGTCATGTAACATGCTATTCCATATTTTTTTTATGTATTCTCATCTTTCATATTACGAGGTATCGTTTTGTATGCCACTTGATTGTCCTGTAACATGCCATTCCATATTTTATTTTTTTAATTTTTTGTTGTCGTTTATTCTCATCTTATCATTTTGTATGCCACTTGATTTTATCATGTATAATATAACATTACTGTGATGTGAGTGAGAGAGTTAGTGAGAGAGAGAGAGAGAGAGAGAGAGAGAGAGAGAGAGAGAGAGAGAGAGAGAGAAAGACGGAGAGAGAGAGAGAAAGAGCAAGAGAGAGAAAAAAGAGAGAGTTGAATTGCATCACTAATTTTTACGCTACTGTCAGAGCCTAAGTGTGCAGCAACATCGTTACGGCACCCGGCGGACAAGAGTTGTCGGCTGGCGAGATTCTTACCTGACACGCGACCAGCGCTGACGACAGACGCACGCAAAGCCACGTGACCCCACGAGAGGCAGTGGACAGTGTGTGTGTTAATCTCAGACCAAGCTGGGACTGGACATCTGAACGGACGTGTGTGTCGAGAGCAAGGCGTTTGTGTGAATCTCCGTGGTTGTGAGCTGAACGACTGATATCGTGAGCGTCAGACCTATGAGCTGTATTGTGGTTGTGAGTTATATGTTGTACATTGCTGTAACTATTGTTATGTATTTAATGTGGTAATAAATCCATTGAACTTGTGTTGCTATGTCTTACGTCGAATTACGTTGTACTTGTACTGTCTCACATGTGTTAGCCAACGAGCCTAATAGAAGATCCTGACATGTGTGGACGTGGGTTGCTCGTCTTTATTTAAGAACCTAATATATTTAGACGTGTGTTGTTCAGTCTTTGTGATTTAAAACTATAATTCTTGTACTTGTAAAATTTGTCAAGGTTATAGTGATGTACATGTGATCGGAAAAGTCTCAGTGTGATCCATTACTACATTGTCTAAATATGTTTAAGATCATTAGTAAATGTACAGTACATATTGTTTGATCCTGTAAACGTGTTAAACATTTGTGATTCTGTGAAAATTGTCATCCGTTTGACCTTGTCAACATTGTGATTTTGCCACCATTTTGACCTTGTCGCCATCTTGTAAACTTGATGTCTTTGTCCTTACTGAATGTCATCTTGATGTAAGTGATGTGTCATCAATGTTATTGAGTGTTCAAATACAGATAGATTGTTTTTGTGTATTGAGTTTGTGGAACGCAAAGAGTTTTGGAAAGAGTGTAACTTCTGTTGAAAGAAACACTGTTGACGACAAATTTACGACATACAATTATACTCAACGCCATCCAAACCAAATCAACACTTAGTGACTTACAGGCACACACCAACAAACACACGCTAACTTATTTCTCTCCAAAAACAAAGCAGGTTTTTGCGTACCATCCATAACCCTGCCGTAGAGGTCATTTAGTGGTTCCGAAGTACGACCTTACAGTTTTCTAGCCCGATTGCCCAACCATTCGTCACCATATCCAAGGGCACTTGAGTATATTTTTCTTCACTTTAACTTTACGTATGCATTAGTGGGCACGCATCGTATAGTCAAATCAATTGTAAGTTGTTTTTCTACTAACCATTTACAATATATTTTGTGTGGTTGATTTTCATTGACATATTCTCTCCATCATGTCGTCATTATTTGATTTCATCGATATGGGTTTAAAATTAAAGTTAGAAGGTGATGAATTAACAAAATGGAGTGAGAAGAAATACGCTGAATACTGTGAACGCGAAGATAGAGCAGCAGAAAGAGCTCTAAAACAAGCAGAAATGGCTGCCAAGCAAGCTGAGGCAGAAACAGCCTTGAAACAGGCAGAGATTGAAAAAGCTGCCAAACAAGTAGAGGCAGAAACAGCATTAAAGCAAGCCGAAGTAGAAATGGCTGCAAAGACAAAGCAAGCTGAGATAGACAGTGAACTTAAGAAAGCAGAAATAGCAGCTCAGAGTAAGAGGGAAGAACTTGAATTACAGTTGAAAATAAACAACTCGACACTGAGACTGCAATAAATAAAGAGTCAAAGAAATCTGAAAGACTGGAAAAAGAAAACCAGTATAAGAAGTATCAAGGTATCGTTCGTAACTATACCTCGGGTGACTGCATAGCAGCCTTTACCCAAAATTTTGAGACTTTAATGGAACATTACCAAGTTCCACTTTCGGAATGGAATATTTTATATATGAGGAGTCTATCTGGGGAACCTCTGAAAGTCATTGAAACCATCCCCAAAGACCTCAGAAAAGAGTACCATTACATTAAATCTAAAATAATGGCACATTTCATGTTAGATGAAGCAGGGTACAGAGAACAATTCAGTAAACTGAGTCCAAAATCAACTCAAACGTTCTCTGACTACCTCTGTTTAGTCCGAGACATTTTCAGCAAATGGACTTCATCAGCCAAAATTAACAAAAATTATGATAAATTAGAAGATCTCATTATTCGAGATAAAGTTATTTCTTCTAGTCCCATCATCTTTTTCTAAGTTCTTGCAGGAGAATGAATGCACAAGTGTGGAAGAAATGGAAAGACGTGGGTCGGCCTATTATACGGCAAATAAACAGTGTTTTGCCACTGAAGCTACTGACAGTAACTGGGTAGCAGCAGCCAACTATGAGAACAACTATAGTAGGCAAAAACCACACAGGCCTACCTCTGATAGAGTTAGACAATGCACTCACTGTAAATTGTCTCACCATTTGAACGAGATGTGCGATAAAAACCCAGGGTACCTAACATACTTGCAAAATATGGTAAACAGACAAGACATAGAACGTAGATCGTTCAAAAGTGCACGTAAATGTTTTCTCTGCAAGGCTTACGGTCACTATCGTATGGATTGTAGAGGCAGGCATATGACCAACAAAGCCAATGCCGCCTTGTTCGATAGCTCAGCGTCAGAAGACGAAAATCCAGAAAAACATCCTGTACATGCAGCACAGGCTTGTGATGTATTTAGTGCTAACAAATGCACTGTCTGTAATACCTTCAATGAAAATGGTACCTTAACATGCGGGCACGCCGTCCCTATTGCCAATGAGGAAGCTAACTTGGCAATAGACTCAAAATGCAGTTCAGCAAAGAACGTAAGAAAAGTGAACATCACAGACATGAAGACAACACCAGACTTTGTACCATATTGTAATAATGTTGTTAACATCACTCAACCTCATTCTTTATATAAAGAGGTCAATGCTCAACAAGAAAGTGAGGAATTGAACAAAACCTCAAAACTGTCGTTAGGAAAATTAACATTCCATAAAGGTTACATCAATGACACAGTATGCACATGTGTACGCGACACAGGGTCCTGTCTTATCGGTCTTCGAAAGACCTTAGCTGATCCTAAAGACTACCTAGATGAGTACATCTATTGCAAAACTGTTTCAGGGACAGTAGAGAAATATCCCATGGCATGGGCCAATATAAAATCACCTTTCCTTATCAGGCAGAGTAACTTGTGCTTTATTAGACAATCCATGTTGTGATTTATTAATTGGAAATGTATTGAATGTGACAGATTACATAGAGTCCAAACCTCACACAAGGCAAAAAGTTAACACCACAACAAATACTGCCTTAACTACCCCACTCATCATACAACAACATGATGAACAGACCAAGATACCACACCATACCAACGTGATTACCATCTCAGAACAAAAAGAAACAGAAACTGGTGTGTATCAGCGCAAAGAAAAGGTGCAGAAAACAAACAGTTCACAACAGCGAGGAAAGATCACAAATCATCATGGTATACACTATACCTCCTATACTCTCTGTTAACTACACACATAACCAAGTGCACACAGTGGATAGTTATACTTGCACTACTGATTGTAAATACAAAACAAATGTCTTCACAAACAGTTATATTTCCACATCATCATGACACAACACAGATGATATTACTCATGACAAACCAGCAGACTTTGTTACTTATGTCATTACTGTTGAACCAAATTTTGTTACTGCCACTCATAATCTCTATGTTAAATCAACTCATACGAATACCTATGCTGAACAATGTAAAACATCAGTCGGTGGAATTACTGACAAAAATCAGCAACAAATTACCCTACATATTTTGGAAAATATACACAAATTGCAAAAGATCATACAAACATGCACGATTACATTTCACAACTATACATGGTGTATTATTATTGTTTGAACTATTGAATGTATACACACATGTACGAGTGCAGGTTTGGAGATAGCACTCAAAATGATCTCAACATGAAATTTGAAAATCCTTTTGGAAGATTTTAACCGTAACCCACTCTATATCCTTAGATCCAGTAACTCCAGACTGGCCTTGTCTGCTATACGACTCCTCCTATCTGACATTCCTAATATCATTCACTATACTGACGACATCTGTGTCCATACAGAGACAACGACGGAACTATAACATTGACACCTGGACAGGACGTTCTACTACTACTACCTAGTATCAGACAGCACTGACTGACAGTGAAGCCTTCAAAGGTGAGCATGGCTTACCAAGAGATATCATTTTTGGGGTACAGAATATCCAATGGCTTTGTCATGACAGACAACAAAATTGTCTCCAAAATTCTAAAACTGTCACTTCCAACAAATAAGAAACAAGTCCGCAGTTTGTTGGGACTTATTAATTATTACAGAAACTTTATTCCTGATTTTTCAGAACTGACTGAGGTTTTTTCTAACTTACTAACCAAGAATAAACCCGAAAAAGTTGTAAACGATGAATGCCTACGAAATGCATTTGATAAAGTTTTGGCACACTTTTCTGATAAGAATTCACCTAATCTCATCCTTAAATTGCCCAACATTCGTTTACCTTTCAGATTGAGAACAGATGCTAGCTCCATTGCGATCGGTGCAGTCCTATTGCAGGAATACAACGACATCCTGCATCCCGTTTGTTTTCTATCAAGAAAACTAAGGCCCCGAGAGCGGGCATGGTCCATTCCGCAATTAGAGGCATTGGCCTTAGTAGAAAGTGTAACAAAGCTGTCCAAATATCTTCTAGGACGTCACTTTATCATCGAAACTGACAACAGTCCATTAAGGTATATCAATTCCACAGTACCATCAAATAACATGATTGCTCGCTGGTCCTTGAAGCTTCAGAATTTCAGTTTTGAAGTTCGCCATATTCCCGGCAGAATGAATACAATCGCCGACCTTTTGTCCCGTTGTCCGACAGACCCAGTAAGCAATGTCTGAGTGCACTGTGTAATATTACACTCAGCCCAACACAGCCACCAATGAGGTGAATTTTTTTCCATTCACCTACTGTGTAAGGTCTATAAGTCAAAATTGTGATACGGTTTAGAAACCGACATGTATAATATACTTATTTTAATCAAGTCATGTAATGAGTGTAGTATAATTGTGTAGTGTGTGTTAGAATGAGAACAGATATTAATTGTATATAGACACCAACAACAGTGTCACAGACGCTTAACCACTTACCAGAAGCGAACTTTACCATTGTGACATTTGTGGGTGATTTTTTTCACCGTGATATTTTAACATGTGCAAATGTGGACCGAACATTGACTCCTACACCACCTCTACAGCGAATGTAATCCAAATTGTTCGACGTGTGAACACATCGGAAATAAGAACATTCCATCATAATCCGTTGTCATACTATAACATCAGACACGAACTGTGAGAACATTTACTATCCGTTCCGAAATAAAACCGGATCATTTGTGTTCAGAAAATGTAACATCAACCAAATTTTCGTTTCGTGTGTATTTCCGGTATAATTTAAAAAGTATAGCAAAATTAGCAGACTATGTACAAATTTCCAAAAATTTATGACACTTGTAAAATCCTTTTCGAATCTATAAAATATAATATACCAATTGGGTACTTATTTATTTTGATTAGTGTAATCTTAGAATCATATCTTGATTAATGTATTCATATTACCGACTTTTTCTCGTTAATATGAAGAAACGTCAAGCAATGACGCTAAGAAATTAAATAATTATTGTAATGTATGGAATTTCTTAATGTCAAAATTACTTCCCTTGCATTTGTGAATTACATCAAGGGCCATAATTTGAAACATATTCATTAATGTGTATTGTATAGATAGACATTTTGTTGCTCAAATGGTTAGGCACAGCAGGTAGGCGTCCACCAAGCATGTCATAGAGCTGCCAACATTGCAAACCAACATAAGAGCTCCTGACCAAATGAGGGCAGAGTTTAAGTGTTTAATACGACTAATACAAAGCCGTATTTCAGTCTGGCTAGATGGTTGTTGCAAAACAATCATATTATTACGTTTTTTTTCAAATAGCTGCGAGGTAGATGCGTGAAGCTGGTGCTACTGATCTGACTGGGTATTATTGCAATGAAGGTAACCAGGCATCAGGGGGATGAAACCTGAATTGTGTTAAAAATTGTACTTCATTTGTCATTTCAATGCAACTTACATTTTTTTTGTATATATTTCTATGCCTTATATGTATTTTCATGCATAACACTGGGAAAAAGTAGTCTCTGACATGAAATTAACACTACCCCAGTATATACATACATCATGAATGAAAGATGGCATCTTTCATTGAAGTACCCGGGGAGAATGTCAGAGCCTAGTGGCAGCAACATCGTTACGGCACCCGGCGGACAAGAGTTGTCGGCTGGCGAGATTCTTACCTGACACGCGACCAGCGCTGACGACAGACGCACGCAAAGCCACGTGACCCCACGAGAGGCAGTGGACAGTGTGTGTGTTAATCTCAGACCAAGCTGGGACTGGACATCTGAACGGACGTGTGTGTCGAGAGCAAGGCGTTTGTGTGAATCTCCGTGGTTGTGAGCTGAACGACTGATATCGTGAGCGTCAGACCTATGAGCTGTATTGTGGTTGTGAGTTATATGTTGTACATTGCTGTAACTATTGTTATGTATTTAATGTGGTAATAAATCCATAGAACTTGTGTTGCTGTGTCTTACGTCGAATCACGTTGTACTTGTACTGTCTCACATGTGTTAGCCAACGAGCCTAATAGAAGATCCTGAC
>JACEFZ010023813.1:0-17310 GCA_014155875.1 Cepaea nemoralis
GCAATAGCGTGCGTTCCATTTCGCGTCATTGAGACGTTCTTCCACTTTTGTCTACACTCTCTATGAGTTAGATACAGACAGTTTTCGTAACCATTTCCTTCGACTGGGGCACTTTTCTGACTTTTTGTACTCGCTCACAAGGTAGGCTACATGTGCTGCCGGCTCAGCACCTTACCTTCATGCAGCAGTGAATGAGAAACGGCCTGGCCCTCTCATCCGGGGATCTCTCATATCCCCCAGCTGAGAGCCTTCGAACTTGTATCAGACCTGAGCATGTAGCTTGCTCAGTATCACGCCTCTATTTTTCGAAAGGTGGATTTATGGCTTAGAGGCGTCCAGCCACAGCCCTCGACAGGGAGCCTTAAGTGTTTTGTCCAGACCAAGAACTTCTGCCTTCGTGCACCTGATTTGAATTTTTGACTGCTATCCTCATCTCAGTCTAACCCGCAGAGCAGCAGTTTGTGTCTCTCTTAGTCTGGCCCCTATCCCATAAGCTGTCCAATATGTAGTTTTTATCCAGCGGCAAGCACATGGGGTCAGAGGGACACACAAGCTCCCCCACCGCGGCAAGGTGGAGACACATCGGGGGAGCTCTTGAATCTAATAGTAGCTTTCTGTCTGATTTCCTAATTAGAATAAAGTCAATTTGAGATGCCTGGTCTATGTCATTCCATTTATACCAGGTTTTGGTGTGGCTACGACGATGTTGAAAAAAGCTATTTGCTATTATTAGTCCATGTTCTGAACATATGTTGAGTAGATGATGACCATTGCTGTTACAATCAGTCTCTTTGTCACTGAATGGCCCCATGCAATCCTCCCATGGTGTTCTTCGTGTGCCTATTCGTCCGTTAAAATCACCCATCACAACTAGTTCATCTGTCTCCTTGACATTATTTAGCGTGTCTGCAAGTTTATCAAAATATTCGTCTTTGTCGCTGTAAGTGTCATTACATGGGGCATATGTTTGTATACAAGTTGTTCTATTTCCTTCTTTGATCTGTACTAGTATTATCCTTTCCGATATAAATTTAGTGTTGATAATGGCTTTCACTTTGTCTGGATGTAACAAAAAACCCACTCCATGTTTAGCTGTAGCTCGCTGGTCGACGCCACTCCATATAATAGCAAGTTCCATCGTGCCGCGACCAGAAATGAAAACAGAAATCATGTACGGAATCATATAGCCATGAGTCACCAGGTCTCCCAGTTCGCTCTAGTTCATACCATGCATTCTTTCGACGTCATTCATTCATTCAGATCTCACGTGACAATAACACACGTCATCCGGGGTTTTCCAGGAAAGGTATGCCGAATATTCCGTGCACAGCGATTGGTTGAAATCATCCTGACCTTTTATATAAATAAGAATATATTTCATACTTACCGTAATTAATTATGTTTTGGCGTTGTCCATAGAATTTAATCAATTATATATGTACTTTTGAATTCTGCATACAATTTTACATATATCTGGAAAGTTTCATCGCTGTGATAGCTTGAAATGTGGACGAAAACAACATTTACTGTGAAGATGTGTTTTTGTTCTTTGGGCATATCGATCGAACTGGCATGTGCACTTTGTAACACTATTCAGGCGTTTTTATTAGAATTTAAGCAATCATAGATGTATTTTTGAACTCTGCATACAATTTCAAATATATCTGGAAAGTTTCATCGCTCCAATAGCTTGATATGTGGATGAAAAACAACATTTTCTGCAAAGCGTGCCTTTGTGAATGGGATAGAAGAAAAAGCAGACGCAAGACCATGTGCCGTGGCGACTGCACATGCGCATATCGATCGAACTGGCATGTGCACTTTGTAACACTATTCTGGCGTTGTCCATAGAATTAATCTAATTATAGATGTACTTTTGAATTCTCCATAAAATTTTAAATATATTTGGAAAGTTTCATCGCTGTGATAGCTTGAAATGTGGATGAAAAACAACATTATCTGTGAAGCGTGCCTTTGTGAATGGGGGAAATGCAAGGCCATGCGCCATGGCGACTGCGCATATCGATCGCTGTGGCATGTTACACTTTCACTTTTCAACACTCAAAACGTGCAATTTGACCCACTAAAGTTAAAGAGAACACAAGTTTAAAGATTATTAATAATTTATTTATATACTTGTACTATCTTTTAATCATTTAACATAACGGAACATATTTTTGAAGTCAGTTTTCATAATCCGTCTATGACCCGTGTTGATTGAGACCAACCTCACGCGCGGAGAAAAATGAAAACGGCAAGCTGAACCGTAAATAATGTTTTTCTGGCGCTTTCAATAGAAAACCATCAGTTGTAGATGGATCTTCGAATTTTGTATTCAATTTTACAGACGTTGGAAAGTTTCGTCGCTAAATTTGCTTTAATTGTGGTTAAAAACCAGACGAAAATATTACGATCATGTAACCCAAAACGGCGGCTTGGCTATATAGATTTGTTAGCAGAACAAACGTGTACACGTTAGCGTAAGTCGTAAGCAGTCCGCCTGTCACGCGGGAGGTCGGGGTTCTCTTCCCGGCTGGGCCTACTTTTTTTTTTTTTTTAATTTTCCAAAAAATTATTAGATGATATAATAGAAACTATTAAACATTACGAACTAAAATATTATATAGAACTAAGAAACTGGAAGTTTGTGAATAAAGTGTGCTCTATGGATCTCTGCGAGCTGCCGACTGCCGGGAGCGTATCCCACAGAGGCAACGGATTGATCACGTATCGGAATCGATGAATCCAACAGATGTCTTTGTTTAATGTGAATTTTAATTGCCATATAAAATATTGCCCCTGAATCAGCATAGTTTCATCGCTAAACTTGCTCGAATTGTGGTTGAAAAACAGATTTTCTGGGAAGATGTGAATTTGTGAATGGGTCATGACGGCCGCCGCATATCAATTGCGCTACACTTTTCAACACACAAAACGTGCGATTTGACCTACTAAAGTTAAATAGAACACAAGTTTAAAGATAATTAATAATTTATTTGTATACTTGTACTATTTTGTAATCATTTAACATAACAGAACATATTTTTGTAGTCAGTTGTCATATGAACCGTTTGAAACAATCTCGCACGCATAGTCGCGCAGACACCAGCGGGTGTCGCTGGTGGGGAGGAAAGGGACACATTAGAGAGCTCCACTTACGGATGAAAAATCGCAACTCGTCTCACCTTCACAAAGATGTGAATATCTTCACTTAGAAGTGACATACAGGCATCATTGAGGTACCATTAGATTTTGAATTTTAAGGCCTATCTACTGTGGCAGTCTCATTTGTAAACAGTGTTTAAAACACTCAAAATTAAATTGATGATGGGACTCGCTACTAACCTTCATATGTTTGTTTGGTGTTCTGCTCCTTTTTCCTAGTGTCTGCGAGTCCTAATATTTGAATATTTGATTTTTTCATGAACTCTAAAAGAGTTGGTTCCTTATATCCAAGACCAGTAACATTCCAAGTCGCAAAAATCTCCTTTCTATTTAAAGTATTTCGAAGTTTAGCAGTTTTTGTCGTTAGTCGCTTGTTGTTCAGCGTCGGTGTGTCGTTTCCGGCGTGAACGACGCTGTTTGCATTTTTCTTTCAATTTCCTCCATAATTCTCGAGCAATAGTTCTTGAACAAATAAATTCCCTACCGGTTTGCTGGACCTAGGTTCATCCTTATTTGAACAGACTGATGTTAGGAAACACGCACAGAACACATTATTAACACATAATTAATCTCTGAATCGAGCAACGCGGTTTACACCGCCATCTTGTTTCTCTTCTGTTATGACATTTATGTAAAATTGAACGGGGGATTCAAAAATGCAATAAAAAGTTAAGTTTTCTTTAATCTACAAGGATTTATAAGACCAATTAGTTTACTATTCATGAATATACTCCCAAAAAATGCAATATAAAATAGTTTTTCGGCAAACTATAACATAAATTCTCATTATTCTCTTACCTACTGTAGAAAATTAGAACTGTGCTTCGAGTCAGAACCAGGGTTCAAATGTATATTTCCACAACTGAAAGTCTAGTTAAAGATGCATATTTCCACAACTCTAAGGTCAAATTAAAGATCTTTATTTCCACAACAGAAAGTGTAAATTACAGATGTATATTTACATTTCAGAAAATGAAGAGTATCTTGTGCAATAGGTCACTATCAGTGAGTGTAAGAAAGAGAGTGCTGAAATGCTATGTAGAACCAGTTTTGTTGTATGGCGGTGAATCTTGGAATGTAAATGAACAAATTAAGAAGAAATTAGAAGCAACAGAGATGTGGTTCCTGAGACGAATGTTGTAAATTCCTTGAACTGCCAGAGTAACTAACAACGACTGCCTGAAACAGGCTAATGAAACTAGAACACTATATACAACAATAAGAAAGAGACAAACAGTTTTCTTTGGTCATGTAATGAGAAGAGAGGCATTGGAGAACATCGTGACAACTGGAAAGATCGAGGGGAAGAGAGGCAGAGGCAGACCAAGAGAAATGATGCTGGTTGGATTGAGACGGTGGCACGGAGGAATATCAGCAGCAGAGTTGATCCAGAAAATCAAAGACCAAGATCTGTGGAGAGCCATGAACGCCTACGCCAGCTGGCAGGGCACTTGATGATGATGATGATATTCACACAACCGAAGGTCTAGTTAAAGATGTATATTTACACAATGGAAAATAAATAAAGGCTTATGATTACAACACTGAAAGTTTGCATTAAAAGTGTAAATTTATACCTGGAAATTTGAATGTAAACTGCAAACGTCTATGGCTGAATGCTTGACAGAAGTATGTGTATATTTTCACAGCTGAATTTTCAATGAATCTTGTATATTTTCACGTACAAATGTTTGACAGGAACTTGTGTGCTTCCACAGCTGAATATTTCAATGAATCGTCTATATTTTCACAGGTGGATGTTTAACAAAAAATTGTAGTTTTCTGTGGGTGAAAATTGAACAGAAACATTCTATATTTCTACAGCTTAAAGTTTAAACTTTCTATATTTCCATAGCCGAGTGACGTTTTATGCTGGCTTGCTGTCAAGTCTGTTCAGTGCAGAACACGTTTTCCATTCAGAAGTTAGCAAGGTAAGATTTTCTCAGAGAAAAGCCAAAAAGAAACAACATAGACATTTTACTGAAGACTGTTTGTCTTCAAGATACATTCTAGTGTAATTCTAGTGAGCTTTTGTTAAACCTTTGTGAAATAGATTCCTGTCTAATTTTTTTTATTATAGCCCTGTGTCCTGAGAATACCTTTCTTATAGTACTGCATATCATCAGAATATCTTTCTTACAGCACCTTATATCATGAGAATACCTTTCTTATAGCATTACGTCACAGGAATAACTGTATTATAAACATATCATGGGAATACCTTCCTTATAACACTATGTCATAGTATCATCATAATACCTATCTTATAGCACTGTATCATAGGAATGCCATTTTTGCACACTGTATGTCATGAGAATACATTTTTGTAGCACTGTATGTAATGAAAATACATTTGTGTAGCACTGTATGTCATGAGGATACATTTTTGTAGTATTGTATGTCATGAGAATACATTTTTCTAGCACTGTATGTCATGAGAATACCATTCTTACAGCAAGGTATATCATGGGATTTCATTACTGGGCATAGGATTTTTTTTAATGGTTCTTTGAAGATTGAGCACAACCCACTACTGGCTACGCTGATTGTATTCCGGTATGAACTTTTGGTCTTGTCCACGTCAGATTGGAAGCACTAGACTCGAGTTTCGATCTTGTTTGAGCTCATCAGTAGTGCATTTCCCTGACTGGATATGGGACAGAACTCCAGATCACTGGCGTGTGAGGCAGGTGTGGAACCACTGATCGCACGACTCATGCTAGACACGACCAAATTATCACATTAGAATATCACAACATCACCCATTATAGGCTATAGCTCAAAGTTTGCCCGATCATCGTGACTGACATCCATCAATCTATGTGGCCCTGATTTGAGAAGACCTGATCATTCGGGGCCACATCGGTTGATGGATGTCAGTCGCTGCGAACGGTCAAATTTTTAGCTATAGTCTACAATGGGTGACGTTGTGATATTCTAGCATGATAATTTGGTCATGTCTAGCATGAGTCGTGTGGTCAAGTGGTTATACACCTGCCTCACACACCAGTGATCCAGAGTTCGGTCCTGGGTCCCGTCAAGGATATGCACTACTGATGAGCTCAAACAAGAGCGAAACTCGAGTCTAGTGCTTCCAGTCTGACGTGGACAAGGCCCAAGGTTCATACCAGAATACAATCATTGTTGCCAGTAGTGAGTCGTGCTCATTCTTCAAACCTCAAATCCAGAACCAACCAAATCAATCAAACAGTTCTTTGTCATAAGACTAACCTTTGACCATTGTTTCGTTAAATGACTTGTGAGGTAAAACATATTGACTATTAGATTGTCTGTCCTCCCACCAGCTTGACGGATCATTGAATGAGATCTGCCAGGAACTGGGTAGGGACTTTGCTCAATTTGTCTACCAGCCAAAGAGGCCACTGAGAAAATCCACGGCAGCCAGGTAACTAGTGGATTTGTTTGTTTGTTTGTTTGTTTGTTTCATAGATATTTTTATTTGTTGATGTGTTGCGCTTTTCATACTAGGGTTCTCTGTAGTGAAGTGTTTAAGCCACCTACCTCACGCTCCGAAGGTTGTTAGGTTGATTTTGGACTCTATCACTCATTTCATGGGTGCAGTTTTCTCAGACTCCTTGGGGTCATCCCTGGAGCTATGGAGTTAGTGCTTTGTGCGACATTTTTGGCAGGCCACTTTGCAAAATGAAATGAGTCAAATGCGATAAAACCTGGTGTAATGTAGCCAATCTTCTCACCTTTTGACCTGTTTTAAACTGTCCATACTGTATATTCTCCATTTTGATTTTGCTTCTGGTGTCTTCATCTGGCTATTATGATTGGTTAGCTACTTCTGTCCTGTGTAATCTTATCGGGGTTCTTTGATTCATATAATGTAACATTATCCCCTCCAATGATCTTAAATACATGTATGTTTTATGTTTCTTGTATGTAGTGTTTATCATTTGTTATCATATAGATTTACTGGTTATGGTTATTGTATGTGGTGCTATATAGCAAGTATGGGCCTAAGACGCAATATTATCTTGTGTGTGTTATTTTGGGAGATGTGCTGACACAGTGGCTTTGCACTCACCTGCAGATCCAGTTATCTTGGGATCACATCTCTCTCAGAGTGGGGATGTTTTTAGACTACATAGCTTTAAGGTCTAGCCAGCCTCATAAAAATTGGTACTTTGGTACGTTCACAAATGTTTGCCACCGTATAAAACTCATAACTCAGCAACCAACTAAAGGAAAATTATGAGATGTAGCATATAATCTTAACATACCCAACAAAAATAATTTTGTTCTGGAGATTGTACAGCAGATCTTAATGTTTGTTTATATGTGGTATTTAATTTACGGGTCAGCGATGAAGTGCATATTATGAAATCTATTACATCTTCACATGGAAACATCGGTGTTCAGTAATGAATATTCTCCGTGGTGTGCGGGAATTTCCTCGTGAGACGCATGTCACATAGTGGAATGGAAGTGTTCAGAGGTGCCTTGCATTATTACCCAAATTGATGTGCATTACTGTAAAACAAGTTTGTTAGCGTGAATTCAATACATTTTCATCCAAACATCAAAGAAATTTTGCCGCTTTCCATGATTTCAATTGCTTTAGGACCGGTCAAAGACATATTCCTTGGGTGGAAGTAAATATAAGACGGCAGGAAAATTTTCATAACGATGCAACAGATACTTTTTTTAAAAATTGAACATGAATGAGGGCACACATTTGTGAACACACTATAACTATGATACTCGCCAATGCTGTGGCTCAGGGGATAGCGACACACGCAGTTTCATAATAATTCCCCACCATACCCCTCCATACTGTGTTGATTTTGATGATATGAGGCGTCAGCTGTTCAGTAAGCAATGGCAAACCATAGAACTAACATTGCCTAGTAAATCATAAATCCCCAATAAATGCCATGGTTGACTGCAATGTTCTATAAAGGATATACAGCTAACTAACGTGTGATACTGAGCAAACACTCGTCGAGTCTTGATTGGTCTGAAAATATAAATCTGGCATCATATCTTCAATATGCCACATGGAACTGAATTGGTGTTTTTAATTTTACATATTGCCTTTTACTGTATCATTAAGTGGTTATTTTACTGTAACATTTAGTGGTTATTTAACTGTAACATTTAGTGGTTAATTTATTATAGTATTTAGTAACATACCTTTCACTGAAGAGAAAGTGAACAATTTCTCAACAAAGATTAAAAACCTTTACTGTCTCATGCCGACCCAGTAACCATCCTGCCAAGTAAGAACAGCGCACTTGAGACAGAGAACTGCAGAGTGACTGCCACACCACAATGTAGTGATCACCAAGATCAAGAAATGTCATCAGAAGTCCAACCTCTGTAGCCAAATGACAATAAGGTCACTAGTGGTGGTATATGACGTCTTGTAAAGGCTCTGCAGCAGAGACAAGGTCAAGGTAGGGGAACCCAAGGTCCGCAGTAAAACTAGCCCATAGGCTGCTTCCTCTGGCTACATGCAGGAGCGCGGCTGCTTCAGCTGTGAACAGGGTTATGAAGAAGGCAACATGGTGCATTAACGTCTGTTGGTGCATAACAAAGTGCAAATATGGAGGCAGCAACAGGGCAAATTTGGGGGGGGGGGGGGGAGGGTGTGGAGAAACTGGCTTTCCCGTGGTCATAGGAAAGGTGCTGTGATAATTATGACCGATCACGACACACAAGTTACAATGTTCATTTCCACTGAGGGCTTGTGGGCAGGCATACACAGCAGCATAATTATGGAGTAAATATGATAAATGATTAAAATGTCTTAAAACTCAAAGTCAAGGTTCAAACGTATGACAGGAGAAAGACACTCTGGAGTCATGACCCAGGTGGGCCCACCCCTAGAGGGTGATGGGAAGGTAAAGGTGCTGAAACATTAGTTAAAGGGGAACCACTCCTGATAATCAGAAGCCTCCTGTTGCGCTTGCTCCATGGTGGTGTTTTATCACTTTTACTTTAATATTTAGTCATAATCTTATTGTAGGAGTTTTATCTTGTTTTAACATTTAGTGGATATCTTAATATAATATTTAACGATTATTTAACTGTAACATGTGATTTTATTGAAACATTTGGTGGTTGTCATATTGTAACATTAAGTGGTTAATTTACTCCAACATTTAATGCTTTTTTGTTGTTGAATTTTTAGTGGTTATCCTATTGTACAATAAGTGGTTATGTTACTGTAAATTTAGTGGTTGTCAAAGTGTAACATTTGGTGGTTATTTTACTGTAACATTTAATGGTCATTTTAATGCAACTAACATCTAGTGCTTCTTTTTTAGAAACTTTTAATGGTTATATTACTGTACAATATGTGAGTATATTACTGAAACATTTAGTGGTTATTTTACTGCAAGTAACATTTAGTTCTTATTTGTTTAGAAACATTTAGTGGTTAGCAATGTGTACAATAAGTGGTTATATTACTGAAACATTCAGCAGTTATCTTTGTGATCCACAGTTCTGCAGAAAATGGATTTGTAAATGAGACACCTGAATCAGTGGCGGCTACAGGTGAGACACATCTGTGTGTCTTTAATAATGAAATAAGCTAAGATCATTTGTTAATTGCTTGTCTTCTTCTTCTTCTTCTTCTTCTTCTTCTTCTTCTTCTTCTTCTTCTTCTTCTTCTTCTTCTTCTTCTTCTTCTTCTTCTTCTTCTTCTTCGGTACTTTTCTGTTAATTCACCCCAAACAAATGTCACCAGCTATATTTAGTGTCACCAGCTATATTTAGCACTGATGGTGATCTCCTCTGTGTTCGGGTATAGTGCGTGTCAGTGTGTTTCAATTGCCCCCCTCTCCCCACAGTGTTTCTTTTGGCTTTGGCCACCGTTTCTGTGTGACTGCATGTGTGTGTCTGTCTCATCATCATAAGTTTTCTGGGAACTGGCAGCAGCAGCAGCTGTGTTGCCTTTTCTGCAGCAGCATCATGGCATCTGACATTCTGCTAGATGCTGTTCTCATAATCATGTTATGGTACTTGGTATTTGGTGGCATCTGGTCGTGAAACAGCCAACTGCTTCATGTTCTGTGTTCCAGACAGAACAGCAGCAATGCTTCTGCTGCTGATCAGGACACACATTCGGCCTGGCACAACTGTAGTCTCCGACCTCTGGCGTGCGTACGACGGAATTGGAAGTATTCCCGAATTGACGCATCTCACAGTCAACCACTCCCACAACTTTGTGGACCCTACCACCGGTGCACATACTCAATGCATCGAGCGCATGTGGAGAACGGCCAAGGAGAGAAACAAGAGGCAGAATGGAACACACACAGGCATCTACTAGAGTCCTACATGTGCGAATTCATGTCGCGTCGATGGACTAAATGCGCTGGTCTCGATGTTTTCAACCACTATTCTTGCGGACATTGTTCGATTCTGGCCACCGCAAGACATATCGCACCACCATTGCACACCGAGCTACGGCACAACACAGGGAAACCCTGGATGTGACGTCATACACTGGGATTCCGTTTGTTTGGGGTGAATTAACAGAAAAGTACCTCTTCTTCTTCTTCTTCTTCTTCTTCTTCTTCTTCTTCTTCTTCTTCTTCTTCTTCTTCTTCTTCTTCTTCTTCTTCTTCTTCTTCTTCTTCTTCTTCTTCCTATTCTCCTCCTTAAGCCCTGAATCACACAGCAGTTAGCTTCCATTATGGCTATTAAACAAGTATGGGACCCTGTTACACACCTCGAGGCCTACTGGGTAAAAGATGCTGACCCCGTATTTTATAGAACACGTCAGTACTCGCTGACACAATGGCTGTAGTCAAGTAATGATGCTAGCCCCATATTTTATAGAACACATCAGTACTCGCTGACACAATGGCTGTAGTCAAGTAATGATGCTAGCCCCATATTTTATAGAACACATCAGTACTCGCTGACACAATGGCTGTAGTCAAGTAATAATGCTGACCCCGTATTTTATAAAACACATCAGTACTCGCTGACACAATGGCTGTAGTCAAGTAATGATGCTAGCCCCATATTTTATAGAACACATCAGTACTCGCTGACACAATGGCTGTAGTCAAGTATGATGCTAGCCCCATATTTTATAGAACACATCAGTACTCGCTGACACAATGGCTGTAGTCAAGTAATAATGCTGGCCCCATATATTGTAGAACACATCAGTACTCGCTGACACAATGGCTGTAGTCAAGTAATAATGCTGACCCCATATTTTATAGAACACGTCAGTACTCGCTGACACAATGGCTGTAGTCAAGTAATGATGCTAGCCCCATATTTTATAGAACACATCAGTACTCGCTGACACAATGGCTGTAGTCAAGTAATAATGCTGGCCCCATATATTGTAGAACACATCAGTACTCGCTGACACAATGGCTGTAGTCAAGTAATAATGCTGACCCCATATTTTATAGAACACGTCAGTACTCGCTGACACAATGGCTGTAGTCAAGTAATGATGCTAGCCCCATATTTTATAGAACACATCAGTACTCGCTGACACAATGGCTGTAGTCAAGTAATGATGCTAGCTCCATAATTTATAGAACACATCAGTACTCGCTGACACAATGGCTGTAGTCAAGTAATGATGCTGACCCCGTATTTTATAAAACACATCAGTACTCGCTGCCTGTCAGCAACTTACTTGCGAGAGGTATTTCAGGACTCCCCTACTTTTGCACCACACGAAATAATAACTCGTGTCATTTGCAAAAGGGATACAATTTATTTAGAGCTGATTACAAACAAGCTCCACGAGCGGAATACTTCATTGACAATAAACATCATAGTACGTTACACAGATGCAATGAAGAGGTGATAATCTAATGATACTATTAATCACTGAATGGAATCTACAGCCTAACAATCACTATTGTCTATAAACCTATAGTATTCATAAGGAACACGTCTACTCTCTAGCCGTCTCAGTCGCAGTCTGAGCCACGCTTCTAGTTGCGTGTTCAAACACGGACGTTGGATCCTCCGTGCGCTGGCGAGTCTTGCGTGTGTGGTGTCCCAGCACGCTGGTCAGTTAACTAGAGTAACCTGTACTCCATGGTTACTCGTCGAGGCGAGTTTCCTAGTGTCTTGGGAAACCCTCGCTCTCTTACACTCAATGCCCTCTTGGTTGACACAAATGTGTCCCGTTGTAAAGCTATTTATAGCGCTGGTGTCTCTTCTGTCTGGTGTTCTCTAATGGTCTCTGTCTTAGCTCTATTTCTTATATTCTTAACTCTGTAAACTCTTATCCAGATCTTTGACACTGACACAATGGCTGTAGTGAAGTAATGATGCTGTCCCCCATATTTTATAGAACACGTCAGTACTCGCTGACACAATGGCTGTAGTCAAGTAATGATGCTGGCCCCATATATTGTAGAACACATCAGTACTCGCTGACACAATGGCTGTAGTCAAGTAATGATGCTGACCCCATATTTTATAGAACACGTCAGTACTCGCTGACACAATGGCTGTAGTCAAGTAATGATGCTGACCCCGTATTTTATAGAACACATCAGTACTCGCTGACACAATGGCTGTAGTCAAGTAATGATGCTGGCCCCATATATTGTAGAACACATCAGTACTCGCTGACACAATGGCTGTAGTCAAGTAATGATGCTGTCCCCCATATTTTATAGAACACGTCAGTACTCTCTGACACAATGGCTGTAGTCAAGTAATGATGCTGGCCCCATATATTGTAGAACACATCAGTACTCGCTGACACAATGGCTGTAGTCAAGTAATGATGCTGGCCCCATATATTGTAGAACACATCAGTACTCGCTGACACTATGGCTGTAGTCAAGTAATGATGCTGGCCCCATATATTGTAGAACACATCAGTACTCGCTGACACAATGGCTGTAGTCAAGTAATGATGCTGACTCCATATTTTATAGAACACATCAGTACTCGCTGACACAATGGCTGTAGTCAAGTAATGATGCTGGCCCCATATATTGTAGAAACATCAGTACTCGCTGACACAATGGCTGTAGTCAAGTAATGATGCTGACTCCATATTTTATAGAACACATCAGTACTCGCTGACACAATGGCTGTAGTCAAGTAATGATGCTGGCCCCATATTTTATAGAACACATCAGTACTCGCTGACACAATGGCTGTAGTCAAGTAATAATGCTGACTCCATATTTTATAGAACACATCAGTACTCGCTGACACAATGGCTGTAGTCAAGTAATAATGCTGACCCCATATTTTATAGAACACATCAGTACTCGCTGACACAATGACAGCAGCTGTAGTCAAGTAATAATGCTGACCCCATATTTTATAGAACACATCAGTACTCGCTGACACAATGGCTGTAGTCAAGTAATAATGCTAGACCCCATATTTTATAGAACACATCAGTACTCGCTGACACAATGGCTGTAGTCAAGTAATGATGCTGGCCCCGTATTTTATAGAACACATCAGTACTCGCTGACACAATGGCTGTAGTCAAGTAATGATGCTGACCCCGTATTTTATAGAACACATCAGTACTCGCTGACACAATGGCTGTAGTCAAGTAATGATGCTGACCCCATATTTTATAGAACACATCAGTACTCGCTGACACAATGGCTGTAGTCAAGTAATGATGCTGACCCCGTATTTTATAGAACACATCAGTACTCGCTGACACAATGGCTGTAGTCAAGTAATGATGCTGACCCCGTATTTTATAGAACACATCAGTACTCGCTGACACAATGGCTGTAGTCAAGTAATGATGCTGACTCCCGTATTTTATAGAACACATCAGTACTCGCTGACACAATGGCTGTAGTCAAGTAATGATGCTGACCCCATATTTTATAGAACACATCAGTACTCGCTGACACAATGGCTGTAGTCAAGTAATGATGCTGACCCCGTATTTTATAGAACACGTCAGTACTCGCTGACACAATGGCTGTAGTCAAGTAATGATGCTAGCCCCATATTTTATAGAACACATCAGTACTCGCTGACACAATGGCTGTAGTCAAGTAATGATGCTGGCCCCATATTTTATAGAACACATCAGTACTCGCTGACACAATGGCTGTAGTCAAGTAATAATGCTGACCCCATATTTTATAGAACACATCAGTACTCGCTGACACAATGGCTGTAGTCAAGTAATGATGCTAGCCCCATATTTTATAGAACACGTCAGTACTCGCTGACATAATGGCTGTAGTCAAGTAATAATGCTGATCCCATATTTTATAGAACACATCAGTACTCGCTGACACAATGGCTGTAGTCAAGTAATGATGCTAGCCCCATATTTTATAGAACATGTCAGTACGCGCTGACACAATGGCTGTAGTCAAGTAATGATGCTAGCCCCATATTTTATAGAACACATCAGTACTCGCTGACACAATGGCTGTAGTCAAGTAATGATGCTGGCCCCATATTTTATAGAACACATCAGTACTCGCTGACACAATGGCTGTAGTCAAGTAATGATGCTAGCCCCATATTTTATAGAACACGTCAGTACTCGCTGACACAATGGCTGTAGTCAAGTAATAATGCTGGCCCCATATATTGTAGAACACATCAGTACTCGCTGACACAATGGCTGTAGTCAAGTAATGATGCTGACCCCATATTTTATAGAACACATCAGTACTCGCTGACACAATGGCTGTAGTCAAGTAATGATGCTGGCCCCATATTTTATAGAACACATCAGTACTCGCTGACACAATGGCTTGTAAGTCAAGTAATGATGCTGACCCCGTATTTTATAGAACACATCAGTACTCGCTGACACAATAGACTGTAGTCAAGTAATAATGCTGACCCCATATTTTATAGAACACATCAGTACTCGCTGACACAATGACAGCAGCTGTAGTCAAATAATGATGCTGACTCCATATTTTATAGAACACTTCAGTACTTGGTGACACAATGGCAGCAGCTGTTGTCAAGTAATAATGCTGACCCCATATTTTATAGAACACATCAGTACTCGCTGACACAATGGCTGTAGTCAAGTAATGATGCTGACCCCATATTTTGTAGAACACATCAGTACTCGCTGACACAATGGCTGTAGTCAAGTAATGATGCTGACCCCGTATTTTATAGAACACTTCAGTACTTGGTGACACAATGGCAGCAGCTGTTGTCAAGTAATAATGCTGACCCCATATTTTATAGAACACATCAGTACTTGCTGACACAATGGCTGTAGTCAAGTAATGATGCTGACCCCATATTTTGTAGAACACATCAGTACTCGCTGACACAATGGCTGTAGTCAAGTAATGATGCTGACCCCATATTTTATAGAACACTTCAGTACTTGGTGACACAATGGCAGCAGCTGTTGTCAAGTAATAATGCTGACCCCATATTTTATAGAACACATCAGTACTCGCTGACACAATGGCTGTAGTCAAGTAATGATGCTGACCCCATATTTTGTAGACCACATCAGTACTCGCTGACACAATGGCTGTAGTCAAATAATGATGCTGACTCCATATTTTATAGAACACTTCAGTACTTGGTGACACAATGGCAGCAGCTGTTGTCAAGTAATGATGCTGGTTCAGTTGAACAACTGGTGTTTTATACTTAGCTAATCAGGTCAGTTTGATGTAACTGATCAAAGTAGGTCAGCATGGCTGAATGGATAAGAATGCATGTTCTCAAACATCCGGTGTGCTGATGCTGAAGTAAGGGGTTCAACCCTTATGCCGGACAGTTGGACTAAAATGTTGACCTATCATCCTTGACTTGGGGACATTATTACAATTACCTCTGAAGTCGGAGTGGATTCGCCTGATGGCAAGGGACACTGTTAATTGGTAAAAGCTAATCCACATGCAAAATTCAGTCCAGCACTGCTGGAAGTAGTGTGTGTGAGTTCAAAGCTCTCTCTCTCTCTCTCTCTCATCTCTCCTCTCTCTCTCTCTCTCTCTCTCTCTCTCTCTCTCTCTCGTCTCATCTCTCTCTCTCTCTCTCTCGTCTCTCTTCTCTCTCTCTCTCTCTCTCTCTCTCTTCCCCCCCCCCCCCCCCCCCAAAAAAAAAAACTGATCAAAAACTTCATACCATTATTGTCACTGAATAATCTTACTTGAGTCAGCATGGGTAAATGGGTAAGAGCGTTCCCTCTTAAACTTCTGGTGTGTTGATGCTGAGGGAGTGGGTCCAACCCCTACACCGGCGAGTTGGACTAAAATGTTGACTCCCATCCTTGATTTGGGGTACGTACATTACGAGTTCCTCAGAAGTCAGAGTAGGTTTGCCTGATGGCGAGGGACACTGGTAATATGAAAAGCTAATCCACAAGCTAAAATTAGACCAGTGCACTAGAAGTAGTAGCACGTATGTGGACTATGCTTGAGTTATAAAAGGAAGCAAATGCAGGCACACACAAAAAAAGAAAAGAATGGCCTCACATAAACTACTAGTGCTGTTATGGTGTGTCCAATTTTAATGAAATTATTTTTTTTTTTTGGTAGATCCCTCAGAGGAAATCAAGGAAGAAGAAGTCACAGAAAACAAACAGGTATGTGTCATGTATTGATTAACACCATTACTTGTCTTGTAATTGCATCTTTATGTAAAAGCAAAAGATATTATAATGGCAGATACAGCCTTTAGAAATGTTTTGGGAAAAAAGGAAATGACCAGTGTACACACCTGAGACAAATTGGACATGTGTGGGTTAGAGCCACATTTGTATAGACCAATGTACACACCTGAGACAAATTGGACATGTGTGGGTTAGAGCCACATTTGTTTAGACTAATTTACACACTTTAGACAAATTGGACATGTGTGGGTTAGAGCCACATTTGTATAGACCAATGTACACACCTGAGACAAATTGGACATGTGTGGGTTAGAGCCACATTTGTTTAGACTAATTTACACACTTTAGACAAATTGGACATGTGTGGGTTAGAGCCACATTTGTATAGACCAATGTGCAGTGGGTTTGTGCTGTGGTCGGTGGCATGCCAGTCACTTTTACTTCCCAAGATATTTCCTGGTACTCACTTTAGGCTGGGTCCACCTGGAAACTCAGGTCAATATTTAAAACATGACCTGACGTGGAATCAAACCCATAATCATCAGTGAGCATTTAGCCACTAGGCTTCTTGTAAATTT
>JACEFZ010023814.1:0-24651 GCA_014155875.1 Cepaea nemoralis
ACAATTTGCAAAATAAAATAAATGCAAAAAAAAAAGTAAGGAAGAAGAAAATGCAACCTGAAATAGGAGAGGAACAATGTGGGCTTGTAGAAAGCAAGGGTACTGTAAATACTGTGTATATAGGCTACCGAGAACAGTAAATGAACAATCTATAGAAGTAAACAAAGATCTATAACTTTGCTTTATTGACTACACAAAGGCTTTCGATAAAGTGAGACATGTCGACATGATAAGGATGCTTGAAGATCTACAAATTGATGGAAAAGACCTTAGACTTGTAAAAAACATATATTGGAAACAGCAAGCTGCTATAATAATTGATAATGAAGTAGGTCAATATCAGCCTATTAAGAGAGAGGTGAGACAGGGATGTGTAATATCTCCAGATCGTTTTTCCCTGTACAGTGAAATTATTTTCAGAAATATAGAAGATATGGAAGGAATCATCATTGGGGGACTATACATCAATAACATTAGATGTGCAGATGATACAGTCTTGATTGCAGACAATCAACAGGACCTGCAACATTTAGTAGATGCGGTTGTTGCACACAGTGAACATCTAGGGTTAGAATTGATTTGTAAGAAGACACATATTATGGTCGTCACTAGGAAGGAAGAAATGCCACAATGTAATATACAAGTAAATGGGCACATTCTTACAAGTGAACCGGTACAGCTATCTCGGAATAGTAATAGCATCTGATTGGACATGCTTTGAAGAGATTAGAACAAGAATTGCCATTGCGAAGGTAGCCTTTTGCAAGATGTCAATAAAAAGATATCAATTGAAACGAGAAAAAGAGTGTTAAAGTACTACATAGAACCTGTAATTTTGTATGGATGTGAAGCGTTGACAATGAGCAGACAAGCTGAAAAAATCTGATGTCTGTGAAAATGTGGTTTCTGAGGCAAGTGCAAAGAATAGCATGGACAGACATAGAAACCAATGAACATGTCCTACAAGAATCAAATGAAGATCGTAAACTGATTAGAGACATTAGATGTAGACATTAAAAATTGTTTGGGCATTATGAGAAGAAATGAACTGGAGAACTTGGTGACAACTGACAAGGTCGAAGGGAAGGGACAAGGGGAGGACCAATAAGTAAATACCTGGATGGCTTGGCCACGTGGCATGGTCGAGACAGAAACACGGAGTTGATCCAGTGAGGTGGCAAAACATGACCGCCCACGTTTATCGGCATGGCATGTGTGTGTGTGTGTATATATATATATATATATATATATATATATATATATATCTATATATATATATATATATATATATATATATATATATATATATATATATGGTCGAGATTATGGAGTAATATATACATATAACTACGAAAATTAGATTTTAAGAGCATGCATCTGTCCCATTGTAACATATGTCTGTGAGACCTGAGAGACGCTGTCTATCACACAATGAGTTTCTGTTTATCACTCTGAAGTTAAGTGGATAAATGGGTTGAGTAAGTTCAGATCAGTTTTTATCAGATAAGATAGGAGAGAGGGGAGTGGAGAGACAGTGGTGAAAAGCAATGGATAGATTGGAATCAGAAGAAAGGAAATAGATGGATCAGTGAATCATTATTCGGACTCTCATTCTTCGGAGTCTGATATATTCTGTCTATCATTCGAGGATGCACGAATGATTTATAGATTGAGAAAATCACATTCGTAGATTCAAACTAGCTGTTTAGCTGGTATAACCTGAGGAAATCAGTCTAATGTAGATAAGAAATTTATTTTGGGAAAGCTGTCCGAGAATTAACAGCCTGGCCCCACGGTGTCAGTTTAGATATTTCGTTTCCCTTAATTGGACAATGTACTTAATATTACTTGATGGACTGTGTAAAAACTTGTATGAATTCTGCATAATAAAAGTCATGTTACTGGACAAGGTGTTCACTTATATATGCAGTTGTTCACGTGTAAATCAATGTTACACACGTCTAAGAAGTCGAGCAGATCACGTGCGATAATAGGAAAACAGTAATACCACTGTGCGGTCCAGATACGGTCCTGAATCACCAAGTGGTAACAGTGTCAGTGGGTGTGACAAATTAAGAGTTGACAGAGGACCTCATTAGTAGTGTTCTCTTGAAATATATCTTGAATAATAGATAGACAAGATAAAGGATATGATTTTGCACGTTTTTGTCTAGAGGTCTCTCAAATGAGATAGATAATCATTCCCGCCTAGCCCTTTTGGAGAACCATTTTTCCCCTGGCTCTGAACCCCCACTGTGAGATTCCCAAGTATCCACACAGAAATTTATAAAAGAAGAAAATGGTTCCCTCAAAGGCCAAAAGAAGATCTGGACTATTCGCCCCTGTACAACTGAGGATCCAATTCACTCATCATAATGTTTTCCGTGTGCTATTCGTCCGTCACATTAGATCTTCCCTTATTTTATTTGTGTCAAAAGTGACCTATATCAGTTGTCCAATTAGACCTTAGGACTTTAGGATTCTATAATAGTAGACATACTAAAAAATAACTGTACATAACATCTGTTGAACAAGACATCTACATGACAGGTTCTTGACAAAAGTGGGACATACATTTAATGGAATTGTTTACACCACAATTGTACAAGACATACATCATGAGAGACACTTGACAACATCTATACAGGACTTTTCACAATATCTGTAACCAACCACAGTAACTTAAGACATTCACCAGGTACAATACTTGACAGCAACTGTACAAGACATTCACATGGGACATGTACTTAAAACACTGGTTCATCAATACTCTTTATTGAGTTGTTGGTGGGTCGAGTGAAGACCAATAGTTCATCCTGTTGTCATATCTGCACTTCAAAAAAGTACATACATAATGTACAATTATACAGATCATGCATGCAGATAAAAACATGGTACAACAATTCCTAAGTAATACACCATCAGATCAATATACTCTCCTCCTCCTCTCTAATCTCCCCCTACACCACTGATTCATGTATACATCATCACTTCACTGTCATTGGAGAAGACCTAGAATCCTGGTTATGGGAAAACTCAAGGAAGGAACCACTGTTCTGGGTCATTTGCATCCTGTTATCATCAGCAATTGATGTTGGGAAAGCTCCAGGTAGCAGACCTCCTGTGATAAGTCCCATGCAAGATTTTCTCCTCTTAAGAACAGAATTTGGGGTGATGATATGGTACTGAATCTCACTGTCGACCAGACTGCCTGTGAAGCTGACACTAGGTACTTCAAATGGTAGAGGATATCACTCTCCTGACATTGGGAGATGTATACTCGGTACTTGGTGAAGAGACCCAGAAATATGAACACAATTCAATGTATTTTGCAGCATCTCACCTAGCAAGTAGGACTTCATCTACTTTTCAAGTCTCATTCAACAATCACTGTGTGAGCATCATGCTGGGTATTATCCGAGATAAGTCTCAGATGAACAATCCACTGCAAGTTACTTCACCAGGTTTCTATGAATGGGGTTAACCACAAGAGACTTGTTCTCAGTTTCTCAGATGATACTGATATAATTAATGATCACTGTACTGATCACTATAATAACCACTATAATTATGTTAATAGAATTCTTCAGAACCGTTTTTCTCCCATAGACATTCAGCTGTTGGGGAGCTGAGGTAAAACCTTCCGAGAAATTCCTGCATTTCGGATTCTAGAAGAATGACTAGGTGTTCCATTGGGGCACAGGTTTTACTTTCCATGAGCATGACCGAACCAAACTGTAGACAGGGGTTTCTTTATTAAAGCATTGTTACTGTACACCAAGACAGGTTTATCAATGTCGACCAATCCTGATTCCTGTTCAAAAACAGTACTTTTCAGTTGACTTTGGTCAAGGTATGTCATGAAGATAAAGGCTGGCAAATCAGCCTGTGTTCTTCTGAGATTGTCCCTAGATTGTACTTATAGGGAGTTAGTTCTGGGTCTGGGACTCCTGTTTAGTTGTCCCAGAGAAAATATGAAGGCCTCTCCACCATCCTTTGTTCTCTGTTGATATACAAAATGGTACAACATTTCTTTACATTTGTTCAAGACAATGTTATCAAACATCACCAGACACAGATGGAAATGGGGAGGTGAGGGGAGGGGTGTTGACCAAATACACCTCTCCTGGTTGATGATGGAGTGTATTCCACTCTGATGGACTGTGGGTCATATGTTTTCATTATTCACCCCTGTTTGTGGTAGCCACAAGCTTATATGCTGAGACAGGGTAGCTTAACACAATTACAAGCATTTTATATGTCTAAGTTCTTACAATGTTTAAACCACAGTAGACCTGGGCACAATGAGGAACAGACAGTAAAGCAAGCACTATAAGGCAAGCAGCATGAGCAAGCATTGTGACATAGCAACATGAGCAGGCATGGTGTGGCAAAATGGAAAATAAGCATTTACAACTGCAATATGCAATATGTATTAAACTAATGGCATTTACCCAATTAGCAGACCAAACATCAATTCCAATGGTTGTTATGTTGGTGCATGAATGTCCTATTCCATACACACTCACACAGCAATGCCAGACCTCACCCTTCTCAGACCAGACTTGGCTCACAAGTACATCATCATCATGTGCTCTTTCCCCACTGAGTAATGTCCATATCTACTACAGTAGGTAAAAGAAGCCAAATTGCATTAGCAATTGTTCACATATGCACCAAAGTACATATGGGAAAAACATGTTTTGTCCTTGTAAATTTGCATGAGCCATACATTATATTCAGCTAACTAAGACACAGGTTCACACACCTATTGTCCTTTTAGGAAGTAGTTTATACGAACCAACTAACAGTAGTGTAATACTTCAGAAAGAAATTTATATTAATTCTCCTGAGCGTAATCTAGCCACCAGGCATCACGAGAACTTTGCAATTCTGGCGTGCCATACACGTCCTGCCTACATATGGATATGAAGCATCTGTCTTTCTACCAGTGTGAGAGGCTACTTATCAAATCACCAACTCACTCACTCCAACATTCTCAGCATTTACAAAGGAGCTTGTACATGTTACATCACACATTCCGATCCAGACTGCCAAATGTTAACTCGCAAGAGCAGTGTACAGTTTGGTTAAGGATGAGTCATGCTAGGCATTTAGAATGCACAAAGGGTTTGCGAATTTGCATTGAGTGTAATTTACAATCATCAAGCATACGCTACCAGTCACAACAGGGGAATGATATGCACTTGGAGTATTACACAGCGTGGAAGACCTGACAGGTTGAAGAAGCAGTGTTCAGAATACTTGCACACAGAAATTCTGTATTCACTTTCACATTTTCTGCATAAAATACTCTTATATTCTTCTCTTTCGTTCACTAGGCATAACCACAACATTAAAGTATGTTTTAAAGTGGTACCTGTTGTCCAGAGAACAATATTTTACGGAATCTTTAAGGGCATTTTTGGGTCCCCATATCACAGATAGCGACTGCTCCTGGTGGAATCCGAGCTCAAACTAATAGATTTTCAAATTTGGCCTAGTGAGTAGCGTGGGCTGCCACATATTAGCCAATGAAAAGGCGAGCGTACACCGCTTCCCTACCCCACAGCGTTCTGGAACATTCGATTCTATTAATAACCCTACTATCTGGATGGTCTCCGTTCAAGATTAAAAGTATTATTATGGATGTGTTGGACTGGGAATGTGGATGCCTGATCCATTATGTCACAGTGGGGCATAACATCAGTCGTGCTAACACTGGCATCCAGACACAGTGGTGATAACAGCCATTGCAAGTGCATACAGCACATGCGGCCAAGAATAATACACTTGGAAGATACTTCATATAACACTTAATGGTGACAGCTGAAGCTATAATGGTCGTAAAGAAGGATGTTGGCGATGTTTTCGATCTTATTCGGATGACGCCACTGTCACAAAACCACTCCGTTCACCGTGTGACATTTTTCGGCCAGGTGAAATTTCCGTTGTGACATCTGGCAGTCTGGAGAAAATTTACTGGTCGAGGGGAAAGAACCAGTAAATTACTCAACCCAGACCATAGCGATTGCTCGCCCTTGAAGAAAAATCCAGAAACCGGTTCTCGGAAACCAGTTGTCGAAACTACAGACGGTGCATGCGTGCGCAGCCGCAGTGGTACGTCCAGCACACAAAGAGTTCAGTTGTGAGCTGAGCTAGCTGGCAGGCAGACGACATTATGGCCCAGTGCTAAGTGTTATGGAGAGCGGGACGACACATGTCTTGATGGGTTTCAGAGAACTTCGACATCATGTCCGGTTGATTGACAACGGCTCCCATATGAACAGTTGCGCTGCTTGTTTGAAGGTATGTGTAAAGCCTTTTCCTTAAGTCAGTGCAATGTCGGTGATTCGTAACACGAGATTGCTAGGACGTGTACTGACCGTCGCGAGGAAGTAGGTCAGGTGTGAACTATTGTGGGCTTGTGTTTTAAGCCTGTAATTTAAGCCTGTTGCAAACGCGTGTTTACCAGCTTTGTATTGCAAAGATATTTAGTAGGTTAGCCGCGAGCGGCTTATTCACAGCCACTGTAGATCGGGCAAATCGGGTTCAGGGAAACGAGACCTGTAATTTGAGTTCACACATGGCCAACTTCATGAACTCGAGCGTCGGCAGGTTCGGCGTGGCCGAACCGTCACCCGAAGCGCAACCGGAAGTAGATTAAGGAGTCGCATCGTGTATAGCATGTGATATATCGATGAACTCGGGCGAGTAAGCCGAATCGAGTGCACCGGTCGGCCGAAACCTCAGAGGTCGTTTCAAGGTCGTATCGGGAGTCGAACTTCGTGTCACGTGGTGGGGCGACCACTGGCTTTCTTCTTGGCTTTCCTCACATCTGTCTTTTAATTAATATCTCTCGACGGAATACCAGCTTAATATATAGTGGATTCCTGAGAGAGTGACAACGGGGGAAATGACTGATGCGACAGAATTGTTCATATTGAACAGGACACCGTTCTAAATGCCCCGACCTTGGACCAGGGAGGGGGAACGGGGTGTGGATTTCTGCTACAGGGGGATCACCCTGTATATTCTATTGGATCTATTGGATTGTACTTATGGCACGGTACGGCATAATCTCTGGCGGATAACGGGAAGGGGTTTCGGATGTACTGCCATCGGCCCTCCTTCAGGGCCCTTCTGTCTATGAGTACAACTAACTCACTAACCCTATATGTTATATAGCAGTTTTTCAGCATAGGACAATCTCTCAGACACCAGTGACCAACAACCTCGGCCCAGCCCTACGTTCGTCTGGGAAAGATGATGCAGGTGGATAGCTGCCGGTTTGGTCCTAGGCCTAGTTCGTCCTCGGCCTCTTCGAGCAGCCAATGAAGGAGTCGGGTCCCTTATGGGAAGGGTCCACCCGTCTGAGTAAGCATGATATGATTGTTTCCGCTTATGGTAAGTCTGATTCATGTTGCTCTCACTGAGTGTTGTCCTCCACAGGTTCTACCTTTATGAGAGCAGAGTGAAGATCTGGTGACGAGTCCAGTGACATGGACTATGGCGAGTGACTGTGTTAGCAGTCCGTGAGCACCACTACTACGGCGAGAGGTATCGACGACCGAGAGGCACGTCTCAGTATGGTACCAGCTAACCCATAGCCCTCTCCACGTCTACTATACCAGTTTGTTCACCATGGCTTCTACCTATCGCCTTTCTCTTGATCCCACCTGGGCAAGTATCTTGCTGTTGTTATTGTCCCAGAAGTGAAACTGACAGACTGCCTTACCGCCAGCTAGAAACGATGTCTTCACTATCAAGTGCCTGGCCCCATGTGGCTTATGATGTTGTTGAAGAACTGTTTTCTTCTTTGAACTTTCCCTGCAGTGCCACGATTCAGCGGTGGATTTATCTGCTCTATGATACCAGCGGTATGAGTCTGCTGATCGAAGAGGGTCGCATGGACATTTGTGACTGTTACTATCAAATAAGTGAGATATCGACATCTCGCTAGACCAGCAGTGCACTCAATACTTCCGGACTCTTCAGAGAAGTGTCCTAGTTCCACGGCCACACAAGAGACAGTAGTCAGTACTAATCAGTGTGTGGGCCAGACTTCATTGACGTCATCAACTTGAGGTCCCAAGTACCAGTGATTCGACACGCCTACCGTCCTGTCCAAGTGGAGAAGCCTATACCTGGCCGGAGGCAGGATATACTCGGTGAGCTTGACTGACTTACCGCATAGTGTGATACTTGGACCTGTTACTATGATGACACTTCCTCCTTGAGGCTACTCGAGCATTGCCCTGTCTTGTCTCGCATAGATACCGCGAGGCCTATCTCGGAATCATCATCATCATCATCCTCATTACTTTGTATAATACACCATCTTGTTATCATAGTTAGATACCAGAGTTGTGTCATGTATTCAGGACGAGGTTTGAAAGGGGTAACGTCCCTTGGTTGATAGCGAGGGAGATAGTGATCCAAGGGCTGAAGGGGTTTTGTGGACTGAGGGCACCTATGTCCCGGGGCTAAAGACATCCCGTTGTTAAAGTGTGATAGCAGGTTCCCCTCACCCCAGGGAGTGCCATGACAGCCACCATCCCACAACTACCTACCACACCACAATAAGGAGATGGGTAAGGGACTGTTACATATATATCACGATCGCAGTGAGTGGACGGTGTGGCTTGTATCACGCCGATCGCCTGTACTTGTCATGACATGCCCCAATGCCCAATCACGGCTGGGTTGAATTGGAAGCGGAGGTTAATTTGTAAAAACTCCTCACCGATACGGTCTTGAATCCATGACCACCTGGTCAGTAGACCAGCCTCTAGCTACTACACTAGCGCGTCTTCCAGACCAATATCTGTGGCAGAATTTTCGTGCCGAAATAACGAAGACAATGATAGGCAGGCCTAGGTAAGAGATACAGAAAGGGTTGGCAGGCCTCTCGGAGACTTTCGGGGTGTCACTTAACTAGAATAATGACATATATCGTATTTGAATAACGAAGACACAAACCATATATAGTACAATTTATTGCCTGGCATATTTCGCTGCATCGCGTCAGGTACTTACTACTAGTCAATTTAAAATTACCATGATAAACAACTGATATTACTGTGCGAACATGTGTATATTTCAGCTTGAACGATGAATCTAAATATTTTACTCTACGTTGTGTGACATCTGCACACCAGGGGAATAAATAAATACATTTGTCCCGAAGCAGTTTGCTGTTATCAGCCTTGGATGTAACAGCTTGATCACATGGTGTAGGCCGAGAGCAGGAAGGAATCGATGACCAATCCTTGCCTCATTCTGCAGGCCGATAGCAGGAAGGAATAGATGGACCAATCCCTATTTCATTCTGTAGGCCGACAGCAGGAAAGAATAGATGATCAATCCTTGCCTCATTCTGTAGGCCGAGAGCAGGAAGGAATTGATACCAATCCTTGCCTCATTCTGTAGGCCGAGAGCAGGAATGAATATATGACCAATCCTTGTCTCATTCTGTAGGCCGAGAGCAGGAAGGAATAGATGACCAATCCTTGCCTCGTTCTGTAGGCCGAGAGCAGGAATGAATATATGACCAATCCTTGTCTCATTCTCTAGGCCGATAGCAGGAATGAATAGATGACCAATCCTTGTCTCATTCTGTATACCGAGAGCAGGAAGGAATAGATGACCAATCCTTGCCTCATTATGTAGGCCGAGAGAACTAATGAATAGATGACCAGTCTTTGCCTCATTCTGTAGGCCGAGAGTAGGAAGGAATAGACGACCAGTCTTTGCCTCACTTTGGCAAACGACGAGCCCAGACTTGAAACATGAGTCAGACCGTGCTCATGAGATTACCAGCTCAGTTCGCTATCAACTTAGCCAGAACGCCGGTATCTACAACCATAGTGGCCACTAACTACAACACATGTGTTTCAGCCTCGTCAAGTGTGTGGAGTGTAAGTGTGCTTTCAGAGATTGACTCTACTCAATGTTATATATCAGTTCAAAACAATGTTGTCCCACAGTGCTCTTGAATAATGAACACTACAGTTCGACTATACTGAGCATCAGAGAGTGTAGGCAATCTATCTGTCGTGGCGTTTCTTGACCCTGCGAACCTCTGACTTGACTCAGTGCATCTCATAATAACAGCAGTTGTCATATTAGCTGATGAAACATAAAAATGATTTGAGATGCAATGGCGAGAAAGACACAATTACAATTCTTCCCCCATAGATGCTCACCATATATACCGAAAATAGCATTATAAATGTAAAACAAGGAGTACCATATGTTTTCCAATAATAATAATAATTTCTTTTCGCATATCCTTTACAGGACATCGCTGTCAACATCAGCATCTTTCAGCTGATTGTTGATTTCTTGGCAATATTACGCTCAGTAGTTTGCCATTGCTTTCTGAGCGACCGGCTCACATACTCCGTAAGTTACCGACGCGGAGAGAACGACAACCAATTACTGCGCACGTCACGTCACGTTACGAGAGTATACGGGATTACGGAGAAAGTCGTGTAACCCCTAGACCAGAGAGACCGGCAATAATAATAATAATAATAATAATAATAATAATAATAATAATAACTATATTCCAAAATTGGATAGACATTTGATGCAATCAGTATATCCATCTAAAATCCTATAAAGCATTGAAACCATCCGACTCCACGACTGGCGATAGCAATGCAGACATTAAACGTCATTCAAAACATATAGCACAACGCCGGCATTCAAACACAAATAACATTGTCAGAATATACATCCAGTGTCAGTGATGTCCCGTACAGAGCTTTCTACATGATGACGGCGATCTCGCTTACATTCATAACGTCGTTGGCTGTTAAAATGTAAATCGTGGCATATCTTTATTTGCATATGGTGTTTACCCATATGCCACCGATTCCACATTAGGGCATGTCACAAAATAAGACACCGCGTTTAACCAGTCGATTACTACAGAGGCTGTCTGATTAAACGGACTATCTACAAAGCGACAACTATTTTAACTAACAGTAAAAACAAATTGGATGTCAAAATCCCCACGACGGTAAATAGTTACAGCTGCACGTGTTTACATCTGGTCAACAGATTAGGAACATTCGGTGGTGAGTGAGATAAATCCCTGCATCGCTTTGACAGTTTGTCAACATTCGAATACAGATGGAACCCGTCGGATCCTGGTTGCAATCGGATGTCAGCCACCGCAGGTCGGGCAGAGTTAACAGCTGCAGATGTGTAGGGGAAGTGAGTGAGCTGAATCATACATCGCTTTGACAGTTCATAAACAGGTTGGATTGAAAGCGGAAGTACTCAGCTCGGAAGAAAACAGTCCGTCTGTCATTTAGAATTTCCCGACATAAAATGGAAGGATGGCTGGGATTGTCACCCCTCGACAGAAGATTGGCAGCTTGTTGGGGGAACCCGTTGTTGTATCCATACGGTAACTCGCTAGTTTGTTGTGGGAGTCAAAACACGTGATGACAACTCTGACAGTGACTAAGCCAGGGAGGATAGATTCTTGACAATGGGTGATATGCCCAAATAACACCTGCAGGACATCAACCACGTCACGTGACCAATTTTAGTAGGTTTTGCCATAAACCATGATTGGGAGAAACAGTGTTGACCAAAACCGTGGATTATGATGGACGTGTTTGTGGGAGAGCTCTACAGTGTTAGATTAATTTAATATTAACTAGCATGTGTCGTTATGGCAAAGTGTAGCAGCCATCCCGGAATGAGGCGGTTTTGCATAAGGTAGTCAATATAGTCTATTTAGGCCTAATTAATATAGGCAGTAGTCTTGTTAAAACTAGAGTGTGATGATTAGCACTGTTAGTTGAAAATAGATTAGTGAAGTGTTGATAAGCTTTACTAGTTGAGAATTGAGTAATGAGGGATAATTGGGATATTCCAGTAGGTGTCCCTGGTGGGCGGGGTTCCACATTCTGTTTGTTGATTTTTTTTTCTTGTCTTGGCCTGATGATAACCAATGGGTTGAGTCATCTGTCCCTGACAGAATAGGTTCATTGTAATTTACTGAGCAAGGGCCAATGGCCACGATCATCTAATAGAGATCAGTGACGGGGAGGCTTTCACCAGTTGTATGATCTATTTTACAGGTTCCCTCTGGTTGGAATGAAGAACCCGGAACCAATTAAAAATCCGATCCCGGATAAATTATGATGTAGAGAGATGGGCCAGCAACTTTCGCAACGGAGGAAGCTGATACACATGGCTCAGTGGAGCTGAATGGTAGAAGTATCCTACAGGATAAGTACCGAATGAGTTGTAGGTCATACCAGTCTTTAACACACCAGTAGTGATGGATGTTCAGTCCACGTATGACGAGAACAGTAGCGACTGATGTTCACACATTGGAGGAAAGATAACATTTAAGTGTAGTTGTTCCACGTATCAAGGAAATCAGAACTGTCAGACAATATCTAGTAAATAAAGCAAGCCATTCTAGTCTAGATACAATGACTGTTTAAGAGTGAAAATATAGAACATTTCGCTAGAAGAAAACGTCATGTTCATGAGACAGCGTTCCATTATTTTTCACTGTGCAGAATTATGAGATCTTGGTTTTTCTAAAACTATTAGGAACCATTGTGTTAGGATTAATAATAGTATTTTTCACGGATTATCTTTACATGGGATTCAGATCTCATGGTCATCAGAGCTCCTGAAGGAGGACATGTCTGGAGAGAAGGACACGACTTCGGTGAGGTCCATTGTACTGATTCTTGTGATGTCGTGTAATCCTTGCCATGATGAGTGGACTCTGATCCTGAACTTTGAGGGCTGACCTATACCTTTACATTAGAATATTCGACACACATTTTCTTCGCATACACGTCTCATATACGTTACACTTTTCTTTTAATAAATTAATCTTTATTAATTTTTAGAAGCAAGAGTTGTTGAGTATGTTGCGTTTGGGAAATATGAGAGGGGGCACAGTACAACAGTGAGAGAGTGATAGGAAAAGGTGTCCATGGGCTGATGGAGTGTGTTGGACGGAAGCTGGTGGATTCTCCAGGATATTGATAGGGAAAAAATATTATAATGTGGGTGTTGACTCTCTTCACTCCAGGGACGACACTTTAAAGGAAGACACGACAGGGCACTACATCTATTTGTCAAAGAATTCATGGCTGGTGTATCAACACCAGAGCTGAATGTGTCGCTAAACGTAAACCTGCCAAGCCTGGGTATCGAACCCTGATCACAGACTTCTTTTGCAGTCGCACTAACTACGGTGCCACCGCAGTAGAAGGGAACATAATATTGTATTAAATAATGAGCACAAAATCAATATCTCAACAACTTCAAAGCGTAGGCTGGTGAACTGAGAACAGCAGTTAACGTGATTTAAGAGAGCTCTCATGGATCAAGAAGATGAAAAAAACTTTTGTTTTTACAGATATTTCATCTCGACTTTACTTGATAGTCGAAATAATTAAACCTGTCTGCCAAAGGTTGAATTGTACCTCATGCATAGTGACAAAAAGTCACCCAGAAGGACGTGACCATCGTTGATCGTGACCTACGTGGCGAGCGAGATTGTCACCGGAGTGAACACATGTGACTGCGAAGGTGCCAAGAGCATTGCGAATCATTCGAGTCATGGCAGTTAGCGTGATCGGATTCCCCACGATGTAGAAGATGGTGATGGCCACACAATGCGCCTACCATGTTACTGTGTGTAGATCTGTTAGATTGTGCTTTAGTGTTGTATATTTCTGTGCTCAAATGATTCAGTCTATATTGTACACTAGATTCAGGAATAAATCGAAGAAATTCGCATGGGCGTTGGGTTTTAAACGAGGAATGAGGTTGAGAAGCGACAGAAAGAAAGAGGTTACTAAACCTGCCAGGGGAGGACTGAATGTATATCACACCCCTGGGAAGTTGCCACTCAATCGGAGAGAACGACTGTCCATCAGGATTTATATATGGGTATTCTCACATTGTATATTCGTCATTCCCTCTCTGCCATTCAACGACATTTATGTCAAAAGGTTAACTGTCATTTCACTTCCTGGCAACATGGAGGCAGTGTTGCCATTTTGACGCTTTTCGCACCAAATTTAGTGCTTTTTCAAGTCATTTAGTGCCAAAATGTTGCATTTAGCGCGGCCGCCCGAATTCGGTGCTTCACAATTTTTCTTTGGTTCTTTTTTGGTGCTTTTTTGAGGGGGGGGGGGTGGGTAAAAATTACTTTAAAAATCATTTTGGGAACACTAACAAGCCGAATTTGAACTGAAGAAAGAGATTAACACAGTTTTAGTACATTACCGCGCAATATTCACACAATTTAACTCCCTTTAATACGATTTAGTTGAAGTGAGTGACTGCAACGCGCAGGCAATGTGCAATGCGTTAAAAGATTGTTTAAACAAGAATGGACTTGAGTTGCAAAGACTAGCTGCACTCAGCACTGACAATGCATCTGTCATGACAGGTGTAAACAATGGAGTATATACAAAATTAAAATCCGAAGTTCCCCATCTGATACTAGTTGGGTGTGTATGTCATTCCCTTCAGCTGGTAGTGTCACAGGCTGCAGCTGCTTGTCTGCCCAGGAACATAGAGTTTATGATTAGAGAAACATATAACTGGTTTCCCCACTTAAGTCTTCGTCAAGCACAGTATAGGGAGCATTTTGCTTCAATAAATGATGGACAACATCCGCTGAAGGTTGTTCAATTAAGCCAGATACGATGGATGTCCATTCAATCTGCTATTGTCAGAATATTGCAGCAGTGGGTCGAGCTCAGAACTCATTTTGATATAGCAAGAATCAACGAGCGCTGTTATACAGCAGAACTAAATTCTATGTTTAGCGACATGAAAAACTATGTGTATCTCACATTTCTCAAGCATATTGTCGGAGAAGTTCAAAGTGTGAATAAGAAATTCGAAGCAGAAATACAGGATCCAACAAAACTACTCAGCGATCTTGTCCAACTCACTGATTCTATCAGTTCAAAGATTGCTATTCCCGGGAAAAAATAACAGCAAGTGATGCTATTCAAGATTATTTAGATCCTAATCCCAATCTAGATTATGAGTTTGAGAAAGAAATAGCAGGCTATCAGTTTCCTGATGAGAAAGAAATTCGAGAAAGGTGCATCCAGTTTTTAATAGAGCTGTTGACACAGGTGCTTTACGTTTGTCCGATAACGTTCAAGTGTTGCAGTCCATGTCATGTCTTAGTGGAAGTGAATGTCTACAACCAATGAAGCCCTGTATATTTGATCTTGCTAAAATGTTTGTAGAAGATGCAGCTACTCTCACCCGCATCGATTTCCAGTGGAGAAAACTTCATCATATGCAGTGGACACAGACCTCTGACACACTTGGACTGTGGGCAGAAATAGCCTCATACATGGATGCCACCGGTGAAAATCCATTCCAAGATCGTACAGATTTAGCTTTAACTGTGCTCATTTTACCTCACTCTAATGCGGACGTGGAGCGTATTTTCTGTCAGATGGGTGTTATAAAATCAAAATTGCGGAACACACTGAGCATCAAGAGCTTGACAGCTGTTTTGATTATAAGATATGGAATGAAAATATATGGCAAATGCTGTCATGATTATAAACTACCTAAGGATATTCTACGAAAACTTGGATCACAGGAGGTATTTACACGTCTCTTTCAATCATCATCATCATCATCATCATCATCATCATCATCATCATCATCATAAACATCATCATCATCATCATCATCATCATCATCATCATCATCGCTTGAGCAAACACAGCAGGAAATAGCTACGGAAACTGAAGAGGAGTTGTCTGACTGGGATTTGGCAGATCTAGAATAAACTTCATTCTAATATTCAGTGATAATAATAAATTATAATGTGCTACATTATAACATTTTGAATGAATATCGCCAGTGCTTGTTTTAGTGCTTTCCCAAAAAAATATTAATGCAATTTAGTGCTTTTTTGGCTCGATAGTAATTCTGATTGGGATTTAGTGGATCTGGAATAAACTTCATTTTAATATGAAGTGATAATATTAATTATAATGTGCTACCTTATTTTATTTTTTTTTGGGGGGGGGGGGTGGGGGCTGCTTTTCAAATCTTGTTGGTGCTTTTTTGGGTCGATTTTGGTGCTTTTTCATCAAAAGGAGATGGCAACACTGCATGGAGGTTCGCCGATTGATATCTCGGGACGATATAATATATAAGAACTATACAAATGTGATGTTTTCCAAAGTGACGTTTGAATTATGCTTGAACATTGCAGCATGTGATCAATTTGAAGTAACTGTGAAGGTTTATCATAATAGAATGTCAAAGACTATATTAACTTCATACGATATCTTCATGAAGCGTGCAGAAATAAGTCATAACAGTGAGAGAAAAAAATCGTCACGGCATGTCAAGATATTGAATTATTGAAATTTACAAAAAACAACAACTATTAATCAAGAGCTTATTGAAAATAAAAGTATTCTTGGATGAACTGTGAAGAAATGTTCTACATTCATAATGAACAATTATTATTAATGATAAAGAAAATAGAGAACTGGTGGCAGGTGGCACCAGAGGATACGATCTTTTAACGAGCACAAAGAAAAATGTCACTTCGCAATAACCAGCTGTATAAACCGCATTTTAGAAGACCACAGGCGAGTACAACACGGGAGCTACACTATGAACTGAACAACTGGACAGGTCAACGTGAGAACAATGCTAGACACGTCAACTGTGTAGGATTGAATTCAACAGCTGAGCCCAAACGGAATAGCACGGACAGAAATTCTGTAATTGCTATAGACAGTGCGAAATAGTAACATTGAAGATTCCTATTAGTTACAAATGTGTTATGATAGACAGGAACGGTGCAGAATTTCAACTATTATAATAGAACCATTAGAAGTATCTGTGAATTAGGAAGCCGCTGACATTCGTATAGAACAACAGTGTTATATTGTGTGCACGGTAAATGTGTTCTGTTTGGCAAATGTAATTAAATCCATTGCCAGTAGTAGTAGCAATTAGATAAGACGGTGTGTGGTAAGAATTGATCATTATATTTGTGATTTACAGCGTAGAATTAGTTAGATTAAATAAGAGCTATACATTAAGCTAGTAAATTAGGTGAATGAAATAGCGATTTACTAATATAGGTTAGAGACAGAGTGCAATCGAGTGATAGTATTATAAGTATTATTATTATTAATGAAGTAAATAAGTTATAGGTTGTATATTATTATTAATGTTGTTGGTTTGGTGATATTAACATACTAGTATTTTACAGAACTGGGCGTGTAAGTATTAACCCAGAATTGATATTTATTAATTGTGTTTGAGTTATTTGTTAATTAAACATTATATTATTGAAGTATAATGGTTTCGATATGCATGATAACAACTAACTTCCAGAACGTTGGTGGAGTTTGATTCGAGTCGATAAAGTACTAGCGTCGTCTTGCCAGTGTTGTGCTTTCTTTATAACATCAATTGGTGGCCCACGGTGCACCAGGTTGTATTTTCACTGCCCCAACAAGTGAAAGCAGTGAAGAAAGTATAGAGGAATTTTATAATGACATGGAGTCTGCTTTGAAGAACTGTAAAAAATCAGAAATAAATATCATAATGGGTGATTTCAACGCAAAAATAGGAAAGCAAAGCGATGGATGCAGTGTAGGCAACCATGGTTTGGGAGAGAGAAATGAAAGAGGTTACAGACTTGTAGAATGGGCAAAAGAACAAGAAATGGTTGTAGGAATCACCTGGTTTAAACAACATCCTAGAAGATTATGGACATGGAGGAGTCCAGACAGCAGGATTAAAAACCAGATAGATTACATCCTGATAAGCAAAAGGTTTCGAAATGCATTAACAGTTGTAAAAACAGTTCCAAATGCAGACTGTTACAGTGATCACAGATTAATTACTGGCACATTGAGGGTAAAGTTAAAGAAAGTCAAGTATACAGCAGGAAACCCTAAATATGACTTGTGCAAATTGAAAACTGACAAAGAAATACAAGATAATTTTAACATAGAAGTAAAGAACAAATTTGATTTATTGTCTGATCTAGAGATCCTATTTCAAGATGTAGATGATCAATGGGAAATGCTGAAGAATTCAATCAGTTGTGCAGCAGAAAAAACTATTCCAAAAGTAAAGAAAGTGGGCCGTAAGACATGGATGACTGAAGAAATTTTACAACTAATGGAAACAAGAAGACAGAACAAAAATAATCCTGCCAAATATGAAGAAATTCACAGAAAAGTCAGAACCTTATGTAAGGAGGCTAAAGAAACATGGCTTGAGAAAAATTGCAGAGAAATTGAAAAACAACACAACAGTAAAAATGCGAAACTAATGCACAAAAGAATTCAGGAGATTACTAATCAAAGAACACGTACATCAGCAGGCTGCCTAAAGACAAAAGATGGAAGAGTCATAATAGAAAAAGATCAGATTTTACATGTATGGTCAGATTACGTGAAAAACCTTTATGACGATAACAGAGACGAACAATATATTGTTCAAAATAACAATGAAGGGCCAGCAATTTTGAAGATGGAGGTTCAGAATGCTCTTAATCATATGAAATCTGGCAAGACCCCTGGTCCAGACAGCGTCACAACAGAAATGATTAATGCTTTAGAAGAATATGGAATAGATAAAGTTACCAGTCTGCTTAATACAATATATGATACTGGAAATATACCTCATGAGTTATGTAATTCTGTATTTATTGCAATCCCAAAGAAATCAGGAGCCTTGGAATGTGATCAACATCGAACAATTAGTATAATGAGTCACATCACGAAGATTTTGCTAAGAATTATCATGCAAAGAGTTAGGAGGAAAATACAACCTGAAATAGGAGAAGAACAATGTGGGTTTGTAGTAGGCAAGGGTACAGTAAATGCTGTGTATATACTGAGAACCGTAATCGAACGTTCTATAGAAGTAAACAAAGATCTACACCTTTGCTTTATTGACTACACAAAGGCTTTTGATAAAGTGAGACATGTCAACATGATAAGGATGCTTGAAGATCTACAAATTGATGGGAAAGACCTTAGACTTGTAAAAAACATATATTGGAAACAACAAGCTGCCATAAGAGTTGATAATGAAGTAAGCCAATATCAGCCTATTAAGAGAGGTGTGAGACAGGGATGTGTAATGTCTCCAGATCTGTTTTCCCTGTACAGTGAAAATATTTTCAGAAATATTGAAAATATGGAAGGAATCAACATTGGGGGACGATGCATCAATAACATTAGATATGCAGATGATACAGTCTTGATTGCAGACAATGAACAGGACCTGCAAAATTTAGTAGATGCGGTTGTTACACACAGTGAACAACAAGGGTTAGAATTAAATTGTAAAAAGACACAGATTATGGTCGTCACTAGGAAGAACGAAATACCACAGTGTAATATACAAGTAAATGGGAATATTCTTCAACAAGTGAATAGGTACAATTATCTCGGAACAGTAATAACATCTGATGGGAGATGCCTTGAAGAGATTAGAACAAGAATCGCCATGGCAAAAGTAGCCTTTAGCAAGATGAAAAACATACTGACCAATAAAAAGATGTCAATTGAAACGAGAAAAAGAGTGTTGAGATGCTACATAGAACCTGTACTTTTATATGGATGTGAAGCTTGGACAATGAGCAGCCAGGCTGAAAAACATCTGATGGCTGTAGAAATGTGGTTTCTGAGGAAAATGCAAAGAATACCACGGACAGCCAGAAAGACCAATGAAGAAGTTCTTCAAGAAACAAATGAAGATCGTAAACTGATCAGAGACATTAGACGTAGACAGTCACAATTTTTTGGGCATGTTATGAGAAGAAATGATTTGGAGAACTTGGTGACAACTGGTAAGATCGAGGGGAACAGACCAAGGGGAAGACCTAGAAACAAGTATCTGGATGGCTTGGCCTTGTGGCATGGTCGAGTCAGAAACACGGAACTGATCCACGACTCTGTTGATCGAGTGAGATGGCAGAACATGACCGCCCACGCTTACCGGCATGGCACATGATGGATGGATGGATGGTGCAGCACTGAAAGTGCAGTGCAGGAAATGTTGCTTCGAAGCGAATTTTAACAAAATAAATAAAGTTATTTGTCGTATTGAAGTAAATTTGTACATGATTTAATAGGTTAGTTAATGTGTGTGTGTGTGTGTGTGTGTGTGTGTGTGTATTTTTTTTTTTTTGGGGGGGGGGGGGGGGTTTGTTATGTTGTTTAATACTAAGGTAGGTAGGTAAGAGAATATTAATAATATGAAGATGCGGGATGCTTTTGTTGGGACTTGGTGAGCGAGCGTGCTTTCTGGGGTATGTTGTAGCTGCGCTGACCAACTGTGTCGAGACGGATGCGCTTGGCATGGGATATGGATAACAAATGAGAAAGATGACAGTGATGCTGTTAGTAGGCGAAATTCTGTTGCCAACATGTCGTGAGCCTGATACGTGCTCACTGCGTAGGGGCATATGCAGATTGCAGGTGGATTGATATGAATAAGTGGTTGATGAAAAGATGAATACTCGAGGGGAGGTGCGATGGGTTATCATATTTATGAGTGGCACCTTACAGTCTTGACAGATCAAAGTATGTGAGTTGGAATTTGGCCAAAATGTCATCACAATGCCTGGGCAGAGCTTCAGAGAACATGTGGTGCCCAAACGACATGCTCCCTCTCTCGGCCTTGCCTTGTTTGATCTAGAAGAATGGATAACCAATACGTCTGGAACAAGGTAGGCTGCAGACGCTGGCGGCTCAGCATCAAACCTCGGAGACCTCGTCTCCACGAGCAGGAGACGAGCGATGGCCAGACCCTAAACCCTTGTGATTTGACTTAGAGGCGTTCAGCCAAATCCCGCAGGTAAGGGTCGTATAAGCGCCCGGGCCACTGGAGGCGTATACCTGTCAAACGCAAGTGTCTGGACCTTGTAAGCGTGTACTACCATCAGACTCCCCGCCTGACTCGTGCGGCACCCACGACCAACGAGAGTATGCCCGCCGGAGATATAGCTCGTTTTCTGCGAGCAAATCTCACTGCCTGCCACTGTGCGGATCTCGCGACCAGCGAGAATAGGCTCTCCGGAGATATTGCTCGTCTGTTGCGGACAAATCTCCACGACTGAATAAGTAAAGAAACGATAAAAGTAGTGGTATTTCAATTTCGCTTGCGCTCCCACCTATGCTACACCCTTCATGTGTCTTCACAAAGTCGGACTAGAGTCAAGCATATTTATAATACTAACATAATTTGTAAATTGTGGTTATTACTAACATTTGTTCAATGTGCCTTGATGCCATGCGAGTATAGTTGGAATGAAAAGAATTTATCCGATACGGAGTAACCTGCGTATAGAAAGTAATATTAAATAAAACATGAATTGGTAGATGAATATCATTTATTAAATTAATTGTGAAAATAATGATTGATTTTGTTATTAATAAGTTTGATATACTTGATTATTTAAGTAATTATGAAAGGAAATATATTAATGAAATTCATTTTTGATATTATATTTACTATTTTGGGAATTATTAGGAAAATGGAATTAAGTTAATGCATACTATGCCTATACATTAGTGATGGATTTATTGTTAATTTGGTTATATATGTATGTATAATTGGTTGACTATTAATTTATGTATATATGCATAAATGATTGACTGATTATTAACTTATTTATATTTGCATAAATGATTGACCAGGCATTAATTTGAAGGATTATGCATTAATTAATTATATTAGTACATAAATTATATTAGGATAGTATTATATAAATCCGGGAAGGTTAACCCGGTCAACAAATGCCCGCAGAAGTCGGATGTGTCGGCCTAACGGCGCAAGAACGCAGCTCTGTGGTAAACAGGCACAACGCAGTCACATCCGGAAAAAAAAATCCGGATGAACGAAGAAGAAGAAGTATTATATACATAATACTTGGAAAATATGGAAAGAACAAGGGTAATATATTTTGGAATAATGTAAATAAAATGAAAGTTAGATTTGGAGGTAATAATTTCTTTCAGGTTGGAAAGGAGCTGTCATGGACATGAAAGTGTCACAAGCTTATTAGCTGCAACCATGTTCAAGGCTATACGCTATATCTACAACGACAGAGTCAAAGAGGAATAGTAATATGTATCAGACTGTCTACCATGGGAACGCTGGTTTGCTTTTTACACTTGGCCATGTATGTTAATGCGATAACAGCTAATATATTCCTATTTTAATATGCTGGCGGTGCTTGGGACTTTTTACAAGCATGGGCGGTGGTGGAAGTTTGTAACTGCAGTGGCTGACTGACTTGAGATGCGTTTGATCAAGTATGGTAACGCGATAACAGCAAAATTATGCTGGCGGTATTTGGAACTTAGTATCCTGCTCTGGCAACTCTTGCAGTCCTGAAAATGTTATCTCAGCGGAGAAGTCTTCTAGACCTGGGACGAGTAGCTTAGCAAATGGTTGGTGAAGATGAGCAGTTGAAGCTGAATTATGGCCAGTCTTGTATGACCATAATAGACGCTACCTACCAACAATACACTGAATAGTTAAATGACCAATACAACATATTTGTAGAACGGAAATATTTGTTCTCAGAGTCATAGTAGAAACCGAGAGTTCATAAGTGTCAATTCCTGCCAATATAGTACCTTGCGGTGTATGGCAGTGTGGTCTTTGAGCCTGAGGTATTAAGGCCACCTGGCTAGTCCAGTCGCCGCGAACTGTGCAGGTTAGGATTTTCTTTTTGTCCCCGACACTGAGAGTTCATACACAGACATAATATAACTTATTTGTGGGAATTTTGATGTCATGTTAGAAAGAATATTCAGAGTAAAGTAAATGAAAAGCTATCAAGTTGTGGCAAACTGTAGTTATATTTAGAGATAGTTATTTGTATTTAGAACACGATGATAATGAATTCTTGTCATTGCAGAATTACAAGAAGAAATACAGACAAGTACCATAGACAGCAGTGCAACTAAATAGATATTTGATTATAATTAAGTAATATGACAATAGTAAAGGTTTAGTAAATATTTATTCCTGTACACCAGGAATAGCAAGATTGGACCCAAAAGAAATTGGGGCCCATTTTTTTTCCTTGGCCGCCAGTATAATGCCATAGGTTGAATTGTACCTCATAACAAAGTGACGAAAAGTCACCCAGAAAGACGTGACGATCGTTGATCGTGACCTACGTGGCGAGCGAGATTGTCACCGGAGCGAACACACGTGATTGCGAAGGTGACAAGGGCATTGATACTCATTCAAGTCGTGGTGGTTAGCGTGATCGGACGCCCCACAATGTAGAAGATGGTGATGGCCACACAATGCGCCTACCATGTTACCATGTGTGTATATCTGTTAGATTGTGCTTTAGTGTTGTATATTTCTGTGTGCAAATGATTCAGTCTATATAGAACACTATATTCAGGAATAAATCGAAGAAATTAGCACGGGCGTTGGGTTTTAAACGAGGTATGAAGTTGAGAAGCGACAGAAAGAAAGAGGTTACAAAACCTGCCAGGGGAGGACTGAATGTATATCACACCCCTAGAAAGTTGCCACTCAATCAGAGAGAAAGATTGTCCATCAGGACTTGTATATGGGTATTCTGACATTCGATATTTGTCATTCTCTCTCTGTCATTTAAAGATTTATGTCAAAAGGTTATTTGTCACTTCACTCCTTGGCAACTGTCTCTGGCCATATATACAGCACTAGTTACCATTCAAAGCAGTTACAAAGTACACTTGGTTGTTGTTAACTGTAATATATTTAGAAATAGATCCCCATCATTGCCGCATGGAAGACTATCATTATTATTGTTCAACCAGAAAACCATTGTTCGAGATCTGTGAAGAGACATGAACGCCTAAGTCAGTTGGCAACCACATGCTGATGATGATATTAATTTAAAATGCCACTCACCAACGACATGTGATGTCGTATTCTGTTATCTACAGGCAGTGTCGCCTGGTGCATTATCTTCTCTGATTGTGCAAAATTAAATACACCAAGAATTTCTTTTTGATGAGCCTATTTGATAATACAAAGAAAAACCTCTCTGTCTAACATGTAACATAAGTTCATCTTTATCTGGATCATGTCTAATCGTGACGTCTGCTAACATAATGCCCCTGGTAGTTTTAACTGGCTGAATTTTTCCAACACTTTTCCTGTGCATCATCAGCACTGTACAACAATTGTCCAGTACAACAATTGTCGTGTACAGCAACTGTCCTATATAACAACAGTTCTGTACAACACCTGTTCTGTACAACAGCTGCCCTGTACAATAATTGTCCTCCACAACTAAAAATGTCTCTCTCCGTGGTATTTTCAAAATTTGGGACAAATTCTGAAATCCCGAGAATTTATAATAGACTTTTATCTGAATATATCTGGCAGACGACGACGTGACCGACAGGAGAAGAGCGCTCACTCTTTAAGTGGTACTGACTGTGTTAGCGTCGTACTTATTCTACATGTGGTGAAATGAGTATTGCCACTGTGTGTATTAGCGTCATACGTAGATTATATCTGCTGACATGAGTATTGCCACTGTATGTATTAACGTCATACGTAGATTACATGTGGTGACCTGAGTAAGTGCTACTGTGTGTA
>JACEFZ010023815.1:0-19868 GCA_014155875.1 Cepaea nemoralis
AAAAAAAGACAAGACCGGAAAGCATAAGATACGAGACAGACCAAAATGGTAACTAAGATTAAAACTGAAGAAAAAAACTAAGAAAATGCCTTGGCAATCTTGATGAACAGGAAACGAGTGAGTAGGCACAATGCAACGGAAAAAATAGGCAGTATTAATGAACAATGACAAATGCTAGAAGAGTTAATACGACAAACAATGAAAGAAATATTACCCGAAATTACGAAGACAGCAAAGAAGAAAAGGACGACAAGGAAAATTCTTTAATTGATGGTCATTAGAAGAAAAAGTAAACAAAATCAAGGTGATTATAAACGAAGAGATACAGAAATAATACAAACAGAAAGATGCCTGGCTAAGTCGTCAGTGTAAGGATATCGAAGAACAACTAGAAGACACAAAATATATCTACAGAAAGATGCCTGGCTAAGTCGTCAGTGTAAGGATATCGAAGAACAACTAGAAGACACAAAATATATCTACAGAAAGATACAGGAGTTATCGGAACCTATACAGCAAGCATCTGGCAAAATTTAAATTAACAAAGAAAAGACCATTGAAAGATGGAAATAATATGTAAACGAGTTATTTGATAATAATGGTAGATCTGAAACAATTGCGATCAGTGTGGAGGACTTCCAATACTGAAAATAAAAGTTGAAGATGCTATACAACATATGAAAATCCATCCATCCATCCATCCATCCATCCATCCATCTATCCATCCATCCATCCATCCATCCATCCATCCATCCATCATGTGCCATGACGGTAAGCATGGGCGGTCATGATTCGCCATTTTACTCGATCACCAGAGTCGTGGATCAGTTCAGTGTTCTTGTCTCGACCATGCCTTCCCCTTGTTCTCTTCCTCTCGATCTTGCCAGTTGTCACCAAGTTCTCTAATTTATGCATTCTCATAACATGTCTAAAAAAATTTTGACTGTCTACGTCTAATTTCTCTAATCAGTTTACGGTTTTCATTTGTTTCTTGTATTACTTGGTCGTTGGTTTTTCCGTCTGTCCATAGTATTCTTTGCATTCTCTTCAGAAACCACATTTCCAAAACCATCAGATATGTTTCAGCTTGACTGCTCATTGTCCACGCTTTAAATCGACACAAAGAAGTACGGGCTCTACGTAGCATCTCAACACACTTTTTCTGGTAGCAATTGACATTTTTTGTGTGTGGATTGGTCAGCATGTTTTTCATCTTGCAAAAGGCTACCTTCGCCATAGCGATTCTTGTTCTAATCTCTTCAATGCATCTCCAATCCGATGTTATGACTGTTCCAAGATAATTGTACCGATTAACTAACTTAAGAATATTCCCCTTTACTTGTATATTACATTGTGATATTTCATTCTTCCTAGTGACGACCATAATCTGTCTTCTTACAATTTAATTCTAACCCTAGTTGTTCACTGTGTGCAACAACCGCGTCTACTAAGTGTTGCAGATCCTGCTCATTGTCTGCAATCAATACTGTATCATCTGCATAGCTAATGTTATTGATGTTTCTTTCTCCAATGATGATTCATTTCATATCTTGCACATAAGAAGACTGGTAAATCCAAAGGGCCATATATCAGAGGTGTCGAAGAAATTAAAGCTTTGCCGTGTAAACTGAGTATAGAAGTGATAACAAAATTGTTGAATTATATCTTTAACAGTGAATATACCTCATGATCTCTTGAAATATATTGCTATAGCTATGCCAAAGAAATCTGGTGCATCCGATTATTGAGAACACCACACACTTAGTTTAATGAGTCATGAGGCTAAAATACTCCAAGAAGCAGATTAAAACCGTAAAGTTATTAGAGAAATTAGACGCAGAGGAAAGTTTTGAGACACGTTATTAAAAGAAATAAACTAGAGCACTTGGTGACATCTGGCAAGATTGAGGGGAAAAGAACAAGAGAAATACAGAAGTAAATATCTGGATGGCTTGGCCACATGGCAAGGTCGAGACCAGAACACGGTCCTGATCCACGATTCTAATGATCGTGTGAGATTGCGAAACATGACCTCCCACGCTTATCGGCATGGCACATGATGATGACTAAAATACTAAAGATAATTATAAAAAGAAGAATAAGAAATAAAATACAGCCAGAAATTGGAGATGAGTTATCAGTTATCAGGTATCAGTTATCAGTTGGGGTATCTTCATTGCACTCCGGACATGTCCATAGGTGCTCAGATCCTCCCCCCTCCCCCCAGCATATGCATCAGCGTCCGGTGGCTAATATTGTCAGTTCTGTGTTGGTTGACGAGGCACCTCTCGATGTACCTCTCGCGTCTGGCCGTGCCGATTCTTACACCCAAGTCTTTCATCCTGGACAGCGATGTGGAATCACTGTCGTCAGAGTCCTATGTTCTCGCCATATCTTTGAGGACGTTAATAACATCGGCACGATCCATGGGCTGGCCATCTACAGGGGGTGCAGAGCCAGCCAGTTTATCAGCTTCGTTCATTTCCTCGACTCCCGCATAGTCCCGGGACGAAGATGAAGGTGACTTTACGGACAACAGACTTCCGCAGCAACTCAGTCCACTGTCTACGTACAGATCCAGCTTCGACCTTCTGAATCATGCTCGTTGAATCACTTAGTACACACACGTTGGTATAATGCTGTGATTCCAGCCATATGAAAGCCAATTGGAAGCGCGGATTTGTGGGCGGAAAGGCAGAAATAACGGCATAGACATCTTGTGACAGAAAGAACGGTTGCACCAGCAAGAACAGTTGAAATAAACACGGATCTTTTTAAAAATTAAAGGGGTTTTGGGGGAAAATTTAAAGGGGTTTTGAGGGGGAAAGGGGGGGTTTTTTAAAAAAAAAAATTTTTTGGGGGAAGGGGGAAAAAGGGGGGGGGGGGAAATTTTTTTTGGGGGGGGGTTGGGGGGGGGGGTTTAAATTTTTTTTAAAGGGGGGGGGAAAATTTGCGGGGGGTTTTTTGGGGGGTTGGGAAAAAAAAAGGGGGGTTTTTTAAAAGGGGGGGGGGGTTTGGGGGGGAAATTTGGGTTTTTTTGGGGGGGGTTTTTTGGGGGTTTTTGGGGGGGGGGGGGGGGGGGTTTTTGGGGGGGGGGGTTTTTGGGGGGGGGGGGAAGGTTTGGTTTTTTTTTGGGGGTTTGGGGGGGTTTTTTTGGGGGGGCGGTTTTGGGTTTTCCAAAATTTTTTTAAATTTTTGGGGGGGGGGGGGTTTTTGGGTGGGGGGGGGGGGAGGGGAATTTTGGGGTTTTTTTTGGGGGGGGTAAAAAAGGGGGGGTTTTGGGGGGGGGGGGTTTTTGGGGTTGGGTTTTTTTTTTTGGGGTTTGGGGGGGGAAAATTTAAAAATTTGGGGGGGTTTAAAAAATTTTTTGGGGGTTTTTTGGGTGGGGGGGGGGAAAAAGGGGTTTTTGGGGGGGGTTTTCAAAAAAACATTTTTTTTCCCCTTTTTGGGGTTTTTTTTTTAAAAACCCCAAAAGGGGAAAAAAAAAAAAATTTGGGGGGGGGGTTTTTTTTCCCAAAAAAAGGGTTTTTTTTTTTTTTTTTTTAAAATTTTTTTTTTTAAAAAATTTTTTTTTTTTTTTTTCTTTTATTTCCCCCCCCTTTTGGGGGGGGGGGGGGTTTTTTTTTTTTCCCCCCGAGTCGTGGGTCAGCTCCCTGGTTTCCCGTCTCGACCATGCCATGTGGCCAATCCATCCAGGAATTTACTTCTCGGTCTTCCCCTTGGTCTCTTCCCTTCGATCTTGCCAGTTGTCACCAAGTTCTCAAAGTCACTTCTTCTCATAACATGCTCAAAAAATTTCCTTCTTCAGTATTCCGTTCTTGTCGTATGGATTCATTTGTTCCTTTCTGTATCCAAGATATTCTTAGAACCCATCTATAACATTTATATTCAAATGCATTTAGGCACTGTTGAGCTTGTTTAGTAAGTGTCCATGTCTCACAGGCGTATGTTGTAATGGGAAAGATGCATGCTCTTAAAAATCTAATTTAATAATTATCTATAAAGATACTAAATTAACCTATAGTGAACATGTAAAAATGAACATTAAGATAATTGCAGACTTCCTAACACAGTGTTGTTTGTCCATCAAGAATGATGATGACCATTCATTTCATCCAGTAGGGTTGAAAGTATGGAGCCGTGGGTTCTAAGATGGCTGATAAGGCCTATTTTGGCTCGAAATGTTCTTTGACAATGTGGACAAAGAATGCTTGACGTTTATGGGGGAGGATTTCCTGCAGTGGTTTTTCTGTCCTGCCTTTTCTTCACAGCGTTGCGATCCTAGTTGCCTCACTCGTGACTGCTCCCTTGCGTATCTAACACAGTAACTAACACACTAACACACAAACTATTACACTACAAAGACACTAACATTAATACACACTAAAACACTAACTAGCAGACGAACTAACATACTAACTAAATCTCAACATATCAATTCCATCGTTTCGATCTTATGATCTTCAGGACAACACGAACAGATCTAAACGAAATAAAATTAGATAATAAAGTTATAAACACACAAAAACGTGGATATCGAACATTAATAGGCCATTGCGCTCGCTCCGTGCACAAAAAGGCTAGACGGGATCGGGTGTGTTGAAGTACCAAATAATAAAATGTGAAGCCAGAAATGTGGAAACTTTAGATGTGGATATATAGAGGGAGGGAGGAGGGGTGGGAGGGGGTGGGGGGGGGGGGTGTCAGAGAGGTTACACGCAGCCATCTGTAATAGTATTGATTCCCGCTGGATGGATACATCCCAAGAAGCACATCATCATCATCATCATCATCATCACCAACATCTCCGTTTCATACGATCATTAGCCTTAGACTGTCCGTGTTCTCGCCTCGATTACGGCACGTGGCTAAGCCATCCAGGTATGTATCACTTTGCTACTTTGCTTCCTCTTGATCTTTTGCCCGTCAATTGCGCCAGTTGCCACTATGTTTTCAAGCTGATTTCTCCCCATAACGTAACCAAACAAAGCATCTCGACTCTCTTTGTCTAATTTCTTTAATCAGTTTGACACAATCAGAATGACTGTCCCATTCGTTGTTCTGTCCGTCTATGGCAGAGGTGCCCAAACCACGGCGCGCGGGCCACTTGTAACCCGCCAGCTGTTAAAAAGTGGCAAGCGAGGCTTCGTTATTTAATATAATATGTTTTAATAATTTCAAAAATGCACCCGGAGCGCCCGGTCAGCGTGCGATAATGTACCCTGCTCGTGATTGTTATGCTCAGATATTATCGAATGTGTTTGTTCAGTTCACAACGAAACTTTATAAAGTTCCCATATCCCAGCCTTGTCGACCAATCAGAGTGCGCAAGGCGCCATGTTGTCGTCTGTTACAACTGGTTAGCAGAGTCGGTAGTATTGTGTTAAAATTAGATGTTTTTAAATAAAAATTTACCGCTGAAGCCTATAACCATGAGTATGGAAAATCTAAAATCAAACAATGGTAACAAGCGAACATGTGAAGACGTTGCCTGTCGTGAATTCAACGAAGATTGGACGGAGAAATTTATGTTAATGCCTAGCCGTAGTGGTAAACCCAATTTGATTAATCTGCTGATTTTGTGTTTCTGTTCCCAAAAAAAAAAAAAAAAAAAAAAAAAAAAAAAAAAAAAAAAAAAAAAACCAAAATAAAAAAAAAAACACACATTAATCTGGAACGACACTTCACGACCACACATTCGGACATAAATGCTCAATATCCCATCAATTCGGAGGTAAGAAAAGATTTCATATCTAAAAAAGAATGTAATCTGACCAGGCAGCAGTCATTTTTCACCAAGTATAACGAACAGAGCAAGGATGCTGTTGTTGCGTTGTACGAAGTCGCTCTTCTGTTGGTTCGCAAAAAGAAGCCGTTCACCAATGCAGAAGAAATAATCAAACCTTCCCTTAAAATTGCTGCTAGAATGCTTGGCGATAAAAAGTGCGAAACAAAATTTGATCAGATTCTTTGTCTAATAATAATAATATGATTAGGCGAGTTGAAGAATTAGCCAACGATGTTTATCGTTAAGTAGCAGCACATATCAAAAATTGTAAATTGTTTTCATTGGCAATGGATGAGTCCACTGACATTTCTGACACAACTCAGGTCGAAGTTTTTGTTCGAGCAATAAACGATAATTTTGAAGTCATTGAGGAACTTCAGGACTTGAATCGATGCATGCAACTACCAAATGGGCTGATCTGTTTGAAACTCTGAAGTTGTGTGTGCCATAGGCGACATGTTGCTCGTTACTACGCCTATGGCTGATGCGTGGTGTAATTGGCACTTCATGATATATCGTCGAGTTTACAATCTTGATGACTCTGCGTTAGAAGCAACTCATGTGCGGACAACTCGTCCTTTCTGTGACCTGTACATCTTCTCTGTGCGGGCGTACTTCTGCGCCATTTCATTAATATCTCAAAATGATGGTGTGTCTTATCATCACCGCCATCTCTCCTACTATATTAGGCTCTATTTACGCTCTTCCACTGTACATCTGACAACAATCAGCTATTCGAAACAGACCTCATCATTTCCTCAATAACATCATATGAACACTGTTTCCACGTGTTTATTACATCTAAGTATTGTCAGCACAGTCATTGATAAACCAATGTCATTTGTACACGCTTACCGCTCGTACCAACACTTAGAGAATACACAACGACTATAAACCTAACTAATAATGTAGCGGCACATTGTGTGGCCGTGCTACGGTGCCAGGAACCACGTCTAAACTCGACAGTGGTTCAAGCCCCACTGATCTGAAGGTGACGTTTTTTTCTTTCGCAAAACTCCCCGAGCGCTTTTCACGCTATAGTGACCAACGCTCATGGCGAGTCACTTTGCATGGTCTCCTCGTACAGACCGCGCTTTGTCCACAATCCTGCCATGATCTACAATTCTATAAATTCGATCATGGCAGTGTGTAGAGAAAAACAACATTTAATGGACCAAATTAGACAGTGTATGCACCGACGGTGCTCCGGCTTTGACCGGGTAAAAAGTCTGGATGTCTAGCAATACTGGAACAGTTTATTGGCTGCACTGTATTAAAATATCATTGTATCATTCACCAAGAAGCTCTATGTGGAAAGATATTAAATCTGAAACATGTCATGGATGTTAATCTGAGATGTGTGAACAAAATTCGAAGTAAGGCGCTGAACAGGCGTGAGTTCAGACAGTTTCTATAAGACCTGAACGAGGAATACAGTGAGCTACTGTTACACTGTGATGTCAGATGGCTATCTAAAGGGAAAGTTTTATCACGCTTTTGAGCACTGAAAAATAGTGCCTACCTGTTTCTGTCTGAAATAAATGAATTGCGTACAGAACGGGAATGTCTGCTGAACGACGATTGGCTTAATGACCTGGCATTATTGGTGGACATCAATAGCGATCTTCGAAACTGATTAAAAATTTATTGTTAAATGAACCAAAAAATTACCGCAGTGTAGTACTGACACTGACTGCCTTTAAAGTCTTAGAATTTTGTTGATGAAAGTTAAGAAAGGTAAGAATGATATTGCACGACTTTTATAAATGTATAACGTTGTAGCCCACTTAACAACCGAAAATAGTAGATATGGCCCTCTGCTTGAAATGTCTGGGAACTACTGGTTAATGGGATTCTTTGCATTTCACTCGGAAACCACGTGTCTACTGTGATTGGCTGTTTCATAGATTGTCTGCTTACTGCCCATGCTTAGATTAAACGTGTGCAATATAATTGTAACTGTACGCTTAGTGTATCTAAGAAATGTAGGCACGATTCAATGTGGAGAAATTAAGAAAATTATATGTCTTCGTGTAAAGGCACGGAGTGAATCTACGTAACCGATAAGTAGAGTCGGTAAATTGTACTACACCACACAACTTAAATCATTGAAAGCGGCGACATTCCTTTGATGTTTTGCTGAACTAACTAGTGATTTCTCGCTAACAAAGTTATTTTTACGGTAATGGGAGACCTGCAATTCTGATGACACACAAAGGCGTATCCGGATTCGTATGGGAGTGGGTGCAATGAAAGAACTAGCTTAAAATCGACAGGGTCGGCTGCATTGCACGGGGTTTTTATCCCATATGGCTCAGTTTCTTTCCGCAGCGCGGAAAGCGTCGCACAAAGCACGAACTCCGTAGCTCCAGCGACGACCCTCGGGATTCTCCGAAAAAATGCACTCGTGAAATGAAGGACGCGGCCCGGAATCTAACATACAACCTTCGGAGCCCGAGTCAGACGGCTTGACCACTTCACCACGGAGAATCCCGAGAGGGGTGCAATGTGTAATATTAGTAAAGACAGAGAATTTACAGAGGCACGGGGTAAATAATTTGTAAATTAACAGGAAAGTAGAAGGAATATATTTCTTACCTTATTTTTCATTTCCTTCTTGTTTCTTCAGCTGATGCTGATGCTGTAATGTTTAGGGCCTGCAATTCGTCTGAATAGTTGGAGCAAAATATCCCAGTAAGTGTGTACGTAGATTAAGGTCTGCGATCTGCTCAGACATTAATCTGTGTCGGACGATTCCAGTAGGTTGATGATTGCTCTCGGTTGCATAAAATTCAATCCATCCTTTCTCCAATAGTCCTCTTCCTCTTTCAACACATGGTCCTGACGTTTTTTCCAGTAACTTTTATCAATATTTAATAGCGCGGACAGACAGACAGACAGACAGACAGACAGACAGACAGACAGACAGACAGACAGACAGACAGACAGACAGACAGACGGACGGACGGACGGACGGACGGACGGACAGATAGATAGATAGATAGATAGATAGATAGATAGATAGATAGATAGATAGATAGATAGATAGATAGATAGATAGATAGATAGATAGATAGATAGATAGATAGATAGATAGATAGATAGATAGATAGATAGATAGATAGATAGATAGAATAATAATAATAATAATAATAATAATAATAATAAGTCTTTATTTTCAAAGGGTTAAGAATTGGGCACGCAGGCCCGTCTGACATTCTGCCCTTCTTCTCTATTTCCTCTCATACATTCTTTCATTCAACATCACTTATGAAGCAACTTTTGACAACAAAAGAACATTAAAACGCATGAAAAATAATCAATAACAAATGACTCACTGAGGCAGTGTTTAACATGGGCATTATAAATACCTAAGGAGGGTGTAACGTGCCATACATAAGGGAATGTTTTTTGGCTAGTTGTCGTTTGAGATAAGTTACCATTATTGTCTTTTTTGTGTTATTTGTTATGGGGGCATGTAGTCTGTACTAAGGTAGTGTTCAAACAGGTTGCGAATGTATGTATCATGATTGGTGGTGTCTTTGATTTCTTGTGGAAGATTGTTCCACAACTGAGCGGCAGAGTATGCTAAGCTTGTTTTATATAAGTCTATCCTAGGTTTAGGGACATGAAGTATATTTAGTCGTTCGCTATGTCTAGCGTTATATTTAAACAATGGCCAAAGGTAGCTTGGAGCATTTTGAAATAGGATTTTGTGAATTAGTTTGGTCTTATTAAAAAGCAGGCGCTTGTGGAGTGGCAGTAACCGGAGACGTTTATATAGGTTAGCATTGTCGGTAAGCTTTTCACCATTAATTAAACGCACTGCCCTTTTCTGGAGTGAATATAGGCGTTTTGTTATTGATTTGGAGCATCCATCCCAGACTGTGGAGCAGTAATCAATATGTGTTTGTATATGAGAAGTATAGAATATCTTTCTTGTGTTTTCGTCAAGGAAATTTTTAATTTTGGCAAGTTGGTATACTTTTTTGGCTATTTGTTTAACTAGAGCATGAACATGTGAGTTAAAAGTTAGATTTTGATCTATGATAACACCCAGTGTCTTGTGCTCGGTGACACTTTCTACAGGCGTGCTGCCAATGTGCAGCTGAAGAGTTCTCTGCGAGTTTAGAGTGTGAAGTCTTTGCCTGGTTCCTATTAACATAGACTTTGTTTTAGTAATGTTAATTTGCATGCGGTTTGCATGACTCCAGTTAACTACACTATTATTTCCTGTTGCAAGGATAATTCTAGCACATTACGATCAACAGCGTTTGTATATACTGTGCAGTCATCAGCAAATAGATCGCAGGACGACGACAGATTTAATGGAAGATCATTTATATAAATGGCAAATAATAGAGGGCCAAGAATAGACCCCTGAGGTACTCCAATATTAATGGTAATGGCTTGAGATAAAACTTTATTGTGTGATACTACTTGCTTTCTGTCTAATAAGAATGATTTTATTAATGTCACTATATTAAAACTTACTTTCATTGTTTCTAGTTTTTTAATTAGAATAGTATGATCTATCATATCGAATGCTTTCCTAAAGTCTATAAACACCGCTCCACATAGAGTATTGTTGTTAATATTTAGATGCCAGTTTTCTATCATGTTTGTTAGTGCCGTATGGCAAGAATATTTTGGCCGAAATCCTGACTGGCTGTCAACTATCAGTTTATGGCGAACTAAGTGATCTAGTGTTGGTTTACAGACAGATAGATAGATAGATAGAGTGATAGACAGACAGACAGACAGACAGACAGACAGACAGACAGATAGATAGATAGATAGATAGATAGATAGATAGATAGATAGATAGATAGATAGATAGATAGATAGATAGATAGATAGATAGATAGATGGATAGATATCGGTCGGTCGGTCGGTCAGTGGGTCGGACGGTGGGTCGGTCGTTCGGTGGGTCGGTCGGTCGGTCGGTCGGTCGGTCGGTGGGTCGGTGGGTGGGTCGGTCGGTCGGCCGGCCGGCAGGCAGGCAGGCAGGCAGACAGACAGACAGACAGATAGATTAGATAGATAGATAGAAGATAGATAGATAGATAGATAGATAGATAGATAGATAGATAGATAGATAGATAGATAGATAGATAGATAGATAGATAGATAGATAGATAGATAGATAGATAGATGTCGGTCGGTCGGTGGGTCGGTCGGTCGGTGGGTCGGTCGGTCGGTCGGTGGGTGGGTGGGTGGGTGGGTGGGTGGTCTGCCGGCCGGCAGGCAGGCAGGCAGGCAGGCAATCAGACAGACAGATAGAATAGATAGATTAGATAGATAGATAGATAGATAGATAGATAGATAGATAGATAGATAGATAGATAGATAGATAGATAGATAGAGAGAGAGAGGTAGATAGATAGATAGATAGATAGATAGATAGATAGATAGATAGATAGATAGATAGATAGATAGATAGATAGATAGATATATAGATAGATAGATAGATAGATAGATAGATAGATAGATAGATAGATAGATAGATAGATAGATAGATAGATAGATAGATAGATAGATAGATAGATAGATACCCGCCAGAAGCCGGGCCTTGTCAGCTAGTTTATTTATATAATCACGTTTCATGAAAGAACCCCCATTTGGAGACACCTCTGAATCTTCGCGCTGTTTGTTTCAAAACGGAAATCACGTGACATTTTTTTAAAATGCGGGGACGGACGTGTCTTGGTGATGCTGTAATAATGTTAAAATCATGGACGTAATCTCTAAGTCGTAATTAATATACCGCATATAAACTAACTTTGAAATCTGCTGTAAAATCTCCAGAACATATGGGTGGACATAATGATAAGGTTATATACTAAATCTCATCATTTTCCCTCAGTTGGTTACTGAGATATTGAATTTTATATTGAGGCAACAAAAAAAAAACACACTATACAATACACTCACAGGTGTAAAGAACCGGCGTGAATCAACGAAAAGAGAAGTAGAATTGTTAAGTTGTACTACGCAAGTAGAATCGGTAAGTTGTACTACAACACACTCACTGGTGTAAAGGCAGGCATGTTCAGCGGATTTAAATAAACGAGGCGAGAATAAGTCACCCCCTCTCCCCCCCCCTCTCTCTCTCTATCTCTGTTTCCTCCTCCCCCTCCTCTCCCTCCCCCTCTCCTTCTCCTCCTCCTCCTCCTCCGTCTTCTTCTTCTTCTTCTTCTTCTTCTTCTTCTTCATCTTCTTCTCTTCTTCTTCTTCTTCTTCTTCTTCTTCTTCTTCTTCTTCTTCTTCTTCTTCTTCATCTTCTTCTTCTTCTTCTTCTTCTGCTCCTCCTCCTTTTTATTTTCTGTTGTCGTCTTTCATCTGTCAATGGAGCATGGGACGCAACTGATGCCACGCCAAGTCTACCGAAAACTTGTTCAGGATTGCTAGGATGTAGCAGCCCAGGTTTCCTACTGACAGAGGCAGCCAATCTTACACCACCTCTCCTTAACTGCATTTGCGCCATGAATGTTTGGTTACAGTGTCACTATTCATTACTGCCTTAATGGGCCCAGATGACACAGGACGTGGCAGTTAACCCCAGCATTTTTGGATGTTTGTGATCTCTTGGCAAGTTTATGTTCAGTAGTTTGCCATTGTTTTCTAAACTACCGGCACCCATACCATGTTATAAAACACCCAATGCAAGGCAGTCTGCATTCAAATTTCCCCCAGCTGTGTTTAGTTAGTTAGTTAGTTAGTCGACAGATCATCCTCGTTGCACATCGAACCATTCAGTCCATAAGTGCTCGGATCCCCTCCTCAGCAAATCCCGCAGCGTGTAGCGGCTAACGACGCCAGTTCTGTGTTGGTTTATCAATCTTCTTTGGCTTCCTGTGTAGTGTTCTTGTTTGGCTGTGTTTCTAGCGCGGTATGCGGGATTACGAACTTCGCCTGGGAGACCGGCACACACACATTAAGAAGTCTAAATTACGACCGGGTAATCGAATTTGATTCCTTATAACTGCTTTATTTCCCCTAAAAATGTTCACACACAGATTATACGCTTCATGAAATACAGCCATGGAAAATTAGATTTAGACCAAGACAAAAAAAGTATCAGTGATACAGGAACAGTGGGAACTTTAAAAACATATAAATAAATAATAATGTGATGGATCATTCAAAGAGGAGGGGCGAAGGAGAGAAATCCGTTCGTATATAATGGCAACAGGAAATATATGAAAGAGGCGTTCAACATACAGGAATGTAGAAAGACTTATATCGGCAAGACAGTGGGTTTTATAAGGTTCTGCTTGAATCTGATGAGGGAGGGTCAATTTGAATATCTGGTTTTTCTATTGTTGCGCGCGCATACACAAACCCGCACAAAACGCACACAATTTCTCGCAAGAAACCACGAGAGGTCTCTTCTACTGTATTTTGAGGGGAACAAACGTCAGTGCGTTTATATTCAATAAGAGTGCGGACATAAAGAATAGCTTTACAGTAATCGTCACATAATCCACGCGGTGTGACTTTGGCGATCATGTCTGTCCATTGTCTTCAATCTCTCGTGCTGCCAATCTTATAATCAACGCCATGTGGCGTTGGTGATCGTGTCTGTGCACAGTCTTCTATCTTTCTTGCTGTCAATCGTACAGCCCATGCCGTATGGGGTGTGTGATCGTGTCTAACCACAGTCTTCTGTCTCTCTTGCTGTCAATCGTATAGCCCACGCCGTATAGCGTGTGTGATCATGTCTATCCACACCTCTTCTGTCTCTCGTGCTGAGAATCATTTCTGATACCGAGTCCCTCCATGTCATGACTGTCCAGCATCTTCTCTCTTGGCCTTCATCTGCCTTATTCCATCTCCAACTTTCTCATTGTGACCACGTATACCGGCTTTCCCCTTCTCATGACACGCCCAAAGAACGTGGATTGGCTACTTCTGATCGACTAGCCAGTTCAATACGTCTTAATTTTTCTTTCTGTATCTCAGAGGTGTTATCATTCTTCTATATAACCAAATCTCCACAGATTCTACATAATTCCTCACTTATCTGCTAACTTTCCATGATTCGTTTATCGTATACTTTGTTTTACATATGTTCTTTAAAGGAAAGGGGAGAAGATCATATCTTGTGTTTGCTTTTCCACCCAGATGGGGATACGTAGTTCGAGGTTTGTTCGATGATCTCGGCAGCAAGTGGCTTGTTCGATGATCTTGGCTTCAATTGGTTTGTTCGATGATCTTGGCATCAATTGGTTTGTTCAATGATCTCGACAGCAAGTGGTTTGTTCGATGATCTCAGCATCCAGTGGTATGTTCGATGATCTTGGCGTCAATTGGTTTGTTCGATGATATTGTCATCAAGTGGTTTGTTCGATGATCTCGGTACAAGTGGTTTGTTTGATGATCTCGGCAAGTGGTTTGTTCGATCTCTTCAGCAAGTGGCTTGTTCGATGATCTCGGCATCAAATGGTGTGTTCGATTATCTAGGCAGAAAATAGTGTGTTCGATGATCTCGACAGCAAATGGTGTGTTCGATGACCTCGGCATCAAGTGATTTGTTCAATAATCTCGGCATCAAGTGGTTTGTTCGATGATCTCGGCAGCAAGTGGTGTGTTCGATTATCTCGGCATTACGTGATTTGTTCAATGATCTCTGCAGCAAGTGATTTGTTCAATAATCACGGCAGCAAATGGTGTGTTCGATAATCTCGGCAGCAAATAGTGTGTTCGATTATCTCGGCATCAAATGGTGTGTTCGATAATCTCGGCAGCAAATAGTGTGTTCGATTATCTCGGCATCAAATGGTGTCTTCGATAATCTCGGCAGCAAATAGTGTGTTCGATTATCTCGGCATCAAATGGTGTGTTCGATAATCTCGGCAGCAAATAGTGTGTTCGATTATCTAGGCATCAAATGGTGTGTTCGATAATCTCGGCAGCAAATAGTGTGTTCGATTATCTCGGCATCAAATGGTGTGTTCGATAATCTCGGCAGCAAATAGTGTGTTCGATTATCTCGGCATCAAATGGTGTGTTCGATCATCTCGGCAGCAAATAGTGCGTTCGATTATTTCGGCATCAAATGGTGTGTTCGATAATCTCGGCAGCAAATAGTGTGTTCGATTATCTCGGCATCAAATGGTGTGTTCGATAATCTCGGCATCAAATAGTGTGTTCGATTATCTCGGCATCAAATGGTGTGTTCGATAATCTCGGCAGCAAATAGTGTGTTCGATTATCACGGCATCAAATGGTGTGTTCGATAATCTCGGCAGCAAATAGTGTGTTCGATTATCTCGGCATCAAATGTTGTGTTCGATAATCTCGGCAGCAAATAGTGTGTTCGATTATCTCGGCATCAAATGGTGTGTTCGATAATCTCGGCAGCAAATAGTGTGTTCGATTATCTCGGCATCAAATGGTGTGTTCGATAATCTCGGCAGCAAATAGTGTGTTCGATTATCTCGGCATCAAATTGTGTGTTCGATAATCTCGGCAGCAAATAGTGTGTTCGATTATCACGGCATCAAATGGTGTGTTCGATCATCTCGGCAGCAAATAGTGTGTTCGATTATCTCGGCATCAAATGGTGTGTTCGATAATCTCGGCATCAAATGGTGTGTTCGATGATCTCGGTGCAAATGGTTTGTTCGATGATCTCGGCAGCAAGTGGTTTGTTTGATGATCTCGGCAGCAAGTGGTTTGTTTGATGATCTCGACAGCAAATTGCTTGTTCGATGATCTCGGCAGCAAATGGTTTGCCATTCTGCAGAGCGTCCGAGTCATACAGTGTAACACTCGGTGCAATGAAGTCGACCCATTTAACTTGAGTACTGTTAGATTAGTTATATTCTCCACAATGATGGGGTTGACTGCGACATTCTGTAAAGTATTTGTAACTAACATTTTAAACTCTTCCCCTAGATTATGTTTTTGCGTTCGCTTGCTTTGAACTCAAGCGTCATCCATAGATGTGTTACTACTTCTACTGCACTAGACTGATGTTTGTGTTTGGGTTAGCTTTCTCTATTACCAGTGTCTCTCGCCATCGGGCCAACCCGCTACGACTTGAGAGGTACGTGTAAGTTATGTCCACAAGTCAAGGACGAGAAATCAACATTTTAGTTTAACCATTCCCCCCCCCCTCCCCAACATGAGCCTGACCATGCGTGGAATGAGTTGTGTCTTCTCATAGCTTGCATCACCACTGGTACAGGGTGTATTTTTAACGACTGTGCAGTGTTTGAAAATATTGTATGTCCTAGTTTTGTATTTACCTATTATGTTCCATGAACTTTCAGTTATCAGTTATCAGTTGGGGTATCTTCATTGCACTCCGGACATGTCCATAAGTGCTCAAATCCTCCCCCCCCCCCCCCCCCCCCCAGCATATGCATCAGCGTCCGGTGGCTAATAGTGCCAGTTCTGTGTTGGTTGACGATGCGCCTTGTTTTCCCGATGTACCTCTCGCGTCTGGCCGTGCCGATTCTTACTCCCAAGTCTTTCATCCTGGACAGCGATGTGGATTCACTGACGTCAAAGTCTTCTGTTCTCGCCATATCTTTAAGGACGTTAATAACATCGGCACGATCCATGGCTGGCCATCTACAGAGGGTGCAGAGCCAGCCAGTTCGTCCATTTCCCTCGACTCCCGCATGTCCCGGGACGAAGATGAAGGTGACTTTACGGACAACTGACTTCCGCAGCGACTCAGTCCACTGTCTACATACAGATCCAGCTTCGACCTTCTGAATCATGCTCATTGAATCACTTAGTACACACACGTTGGTATAATGCTGTGATTCCAGCCATATGAAAGCCTGTGTAACTGCCATCACCTCCATCGTCATGCTGCTCGTGGTCATAGAGTGGGCACCACTGGATTCTTGAAAGGTTCGGCCCGCTGAAAGGGCTGTAAATGCCCACGCACTTCTCTTCTGCTATACAACAGATCCATCTGTATAGATGAGCACTTCGGGGCTATCTGAGTGTTCATAGATGAGCGCGTTAACCTCTGCATTGACAGCGGTAGGGTTCTGCTCTCTGCACCGTCTGTCGAGTGTGATAATGCTGGAGAAAGTGCACTTAAAAGCTGGAGGCACCGGCACCCATTCCTTGCCGGGGTTGATACTGGTAAGACTGCAGACCTGTCTCACGACTTCTTCCGCCTGACCCATCCATGATTTGCCCCTCTTTAGCCTGTCACCCTTTTCTCTGAATATAGCGTCATGCAGAGGGTGCTGCTCATCTGCACTTATTTTTAAGTATGCACGAGCTCTCCAGATCTTGATCCTGTGTTCCGTTGTCGGGAAGTCAAGGAGGTATCTCATTGCTACACAGCTGGTGTCTCTCGTGCAGCCCAAAATGATGCGCATGGCTTCGTTTTGTACCTTTTCAAGTCTTCCAATCTGTGTAGGGCTGACAGTGAGGATGGCCAGGGCATACTCGATGCGTGAAAGCACCAGTCCTTGGAACAGAAATATTAGCAGTCGTTGCTCGATAATGGCAGTCGCCATGACTCTCATTGCTGACAAACCTTTTCGAGCTTTCGTTATGACATAATCGACATGATCTCTGAAGGACAGGCTACGATCTTCTTCTTCTTCTTCTTCGTTCATCCGGAGTTTTTTTTTTCGGATGTGACTGCGTTGTGCCTGTTTACAGCAGAGCTGCGTTCTTGCGCCGTTAGGCAGACACATCCGACTTCTGCGGGCATTTGTTGACCGGGTTAACCTTCCCGGGGGTTTCTTAGGACGTTTGACTCTCACTGTTGTGGTGTTATCTCCCATCCTAGCTGGCCCATATAGAACAGCCAAAGACATCCTGGTCAGCCCTCAAGGGAAGGCAGGGGCAGACCATGGGCATTCCCCGCCATCCAAGGAGGCTTCCATAATTGCAGAGCCAACACATAGCGCTCTGGTACTGGGCTCACCCAAGGAATCGTCACGTCCTGCACATGGCTGCTTAGCCTCACTTCCGTATATTGGGCCTTCCGTTCACCATAGGCTGTTCTTCCGGAAACCAGAAGAATGTAGTGTGCAGATGACATCCACACAGTGATCTTTCGATTCGGACTTTCCGCACAATGGATTTGCTATCCGAGCAATATTCCATTTCGTGCCATTAGGACACCTTTTCCACCTTTTTTGAAAGCTAACACAGTGAGCTTTTGATTCGGACATTCCACATAATGGATTTGCTATCCAAGCAATATTCCATTTCAACCCACTAGGACACTTTTCCACCATTTATGAAGTTCACACAGTGAGCTTTTGATTCGGACTTTCCACGTAATGGATTTGCTATCCGAGCAATATTCCATTTCATGCCTCTGGGAGGCTTTTGTAACCGACATACCTGTGGTATGAAGTGTGGCAGCCTGAATACTTCTTCATACACCTTTAAATGTCAACCTGTATGTAGTTAAAGTAAGCTGCGGTAAACTTGAGCTTGTTGATATCTCCATAGAGCTTGTCCTCAAATGAAGCAGGTGTGGGCCAAAATATCTTTCTCTGTTCTGCATATATTGGGCAATCCTGAAGCAAATGTTTTGCTGTCATTTTACCAGTTCCACAATTACATTCATCGGTATCTCCTATCTTTAGTTTATTGAACAAGTGGTATTTCAGCCTGTTATGTCCTGTGCGGAGTCTGAAGATTGCTACTTGTTCTCTTCTGTCGAGTTTGTAATATGCATCATCCTTCTGGTGGCCTGGATGCTCTGATTCCCATTTGGTTCTATAGGTGCTTTTTATCAACCTCTTTGCCTCATTATAGGTTATGTCTATGTCAGGCTGTGGTAGTCGTCCGCCCTCTTTTGCCAGTCTGTCAGCCTCTTCATTTCTAGGTATACTGCAATGTAATGGGATCCACTGTATTACAACTTTTTTGGATTTCTGGCATAGACCATGGAGTGCTGCTCTTAAGTCAGCTATTTCTGTGCTATTATTGCTCTTCAGTATTGAGACAGCTGACTTTGCATCTGTGAAGATAGCTATTTGCTTCTCTTTATTTTCCTCCATCAAGAGCATTTCTGCTGCAGTTTTCAGAGCCTCTGCCTCCGCTTTGAAGTTACTTGAAAACTTTCCAGTTGCCACTGAATGTGTTTTTTTCACTCCATTTTTTAAATTTAGGAGAATTCCTCCTCCTCCATTCTCTATTGAATTTTTTGCTGATCCATCTGTATATGCATGGGTCCAATTGCTGCTTGGGTAATGTTCTTTTATGTAGTTTAGGGTTATTTCTCTTCTTTCGGTTTCATGCTGAGTGTTCTTTTTCTCAATACCAGGAATGTTTTCTATCATCTCAGGCAGTTGCTGCTGTCTCCAAGCTGGGAACTTGTCTGCATTGTAAATAGGTTTGACTGTTGATATGTTAAGTATGGGATTTGCCCTAATCTTTCGTTTTGGAGTTTCTACAAAGTTGCTACGCTTCAGTCGTCCCTTTCCAACACCACTAAACCTTTTATACATAGGGTGGTCTGTCAATCTTCTAAATTTTTCTGCTTGTTGCTGGGCTCTGCTATCTCTTCTATCCTGCATTGGTTGTAAACAAGTGATCTTTTCAAGTTCATTAATAGGCGTTGTCTTCAGGCTTCCAGTTATGATTCGCATTCCTTGATTTTGGACTCTACTTATTTTGTTAAAGTTTGACTTAGCTGCTGTTGCCCAAGCTGCAATGCCATATTCCAGTACTGGCCTCACCCGTCCAGTATATAACTTCTTGAGAACTTTCTCATCTGCTCCCCACGTTGTACCAGCAAGCTTTTTCATGATTGCCATTCTTTGCCTTGCTCTTGTTCGATTTTTCTCAACCTGTGTTTTCCATGTCAGGCGATGATCAAAGGTGACTCCGAGATAGTTTGGATTTTCTTCATGGCGCAATATTTTTCCATTCAATACCAGCTTAGGTTGTTGAGTTTTATTTGAGAGGGAGAACACTGTGCATGTTGTTTTCTCCTCACTTATCTTCACTAGCCATGATTTTGACCAGTCCTCTAGTGCTAATAAGGCTTGCTGTATTCTGCTGTTAGCTGTACTAATATATTCTTCAGATGTCCATATGGCTAGGTCATCTGCAAAGGATGATGTGTGTACCCCTG